>ML675690.1:10654830-10674450 GCA_007922155.1 Mesoclemmys tuberculata
ACATCAATGGAGTTACACTCGTGTGTGTCAGAGGGGGGGTCTGGCTTATTATCTTTCAGTATGGAATAGCATCAGCTGCAGACACTGCTAAAGGTTGTGTGTCACACTGAAGTACTCGTAAAGCATCTTCCATCATCTGACTTAACTGCTATTTCTAACTGCACCATCGCTAGCAGCACGGAAACTACTGCAGGGGCGTTAAACCCACTAACCTGTCATTCAGAAGGCAGTAAAGGTCAACTGAAAGCAAATAATTACAGCACATCGTTATAAAGGTCTCTCAAAGCACTTTGCAAAGCAATGAATTAAAAATTGCTAGTATAATGACTGTAAGGTGAATCCTGCCAACTACTTCGGAGCCATGGAGGGCCCTGGTTACAGTTCTGCTATGCAAGAGATGGAGCAGGAGTACTTGAGTCTGCACAAGACGTATGTGCCCCCATGGAGACCACTTTTGTAGGACTCCACCATTGCAGAGGAAGGTTTTAGGAGCACTACCCTGGACCCTGGATAAGGAGGAGTGCATCCAGAAAGCACATCCGCTACTGTCCCATATCCTGAGTGGGAGAATTCATACCATCCACACACCAAATCTGTATATTCAGGTTTAACCAGGGAGGTGTCCCTTGTAAGAAACAGAGGAGACTCTGTGTGGTGAGCAATATGTCATACACAGGCTTGGAGCTTAGAAGCTTTTTTGACAAAGGGAAAATGCTTCTTTGCTGACTAGAGCCTCCTGCATGTTATTATTTTACACTGGATAATGTTTATTCTATGGATTAAGAAGTCACGGAATTTACAAGACCTCTCACAATGCAGGCCTCCTTATCAAACAATTAATTAATAGACACTTCTTTCACTGATCTCAGACAGAGAACACACAGTCCCCTAAGGGAAATGTTATTTTTCATAAGACTTTACACAACAGGATTAGGAATCAGTTGATGATTCCAGCAGGAAGCAAATAAATATATTGATTTGATCATGCACACAAACATTCACATCAATGCTAGAATTTACTTACTATGAGATGTATGTAGTGTTCCAAATAAAAGGCCAATGACGTAGTCATAGTAAAAGAGACAAGCTGCTAAGGCCATGTCTCCGCTACAAACTTTGAGCAATGCAAGTTATGTCAGCATAAAGCCACCACAGTTAGTAAAGTGCTTGTGAGCATGCAAAGTTGTCTCCTTTTGTCAGCATTGTATGTGCACACCAGGAGTGCTTGTGTCGATTAACAGCATGGGGCACCATGAATAGGTATCCCTGAGTGTTACCCACCACTGTCCAACATGCTGTCTTTGGGGGAGTTTTAGCAATGCATGGTGGGGGAGAAACAAGTTTGGGGTACAGAGTTAGGTGGTCTGCAGTCATTTCCCAGGAGGAGGGAATATGGGCTGACAAACCCAGGAGAGAGACAGAACAGAGAGAAAGGAAGTAGAAAGGAGTCCAGGGAAATAGAACAGGATCTGGGTGCAAGGAGACTTTATAGTGGTCAGGCCAGGTTCTCCTACCAGCCACTGGGAACGTGGCACTGGACCTGGCCTTGAATTAGAAAACTGTTTGGGGCGGATGAAGACAGCCAATCCCGTAGGACTTTGATACCCTGTTCAGGGAGGATTGTAGAGGAGGGCTGCATCATGAAGAGGAAGCATGCAGAGTCCCAGAAAGTGAGTGGGGCCATGGCAAGAGTGAGATGATGGCAGGAGGCCTCAGAGATCAGACCTAGAAGGAGCTAATCCCCAGAGCAACCAGGAGGAGACGCCACCCTAGCGGCATGTGACAGGGACTCAGGTAAGGAACCTTGAGGAGCTCAGTACAAAGAAAGGCCCAGTTAACATTCGTTGTAAAATCAATGATGGTTAAAGGAGATGCCTTGTAAAACAATACTACCATGTCTTACCATAATCACTCAGAGCACCGCACCGTTACGATTCTAAGCTACAGTGTTTTCAACCATTACTCAGTCATAACTGATTTTTTTCCTTTATGGAGACCCTACAGTATGATCAAAAGTTATAAATGTCCCGTATGCACGGGAAAAAGTCCTGAGATTTATCTGAACTCTGCAAATTGGCACTAAGGCCTGGTCTACACTATAAAGTTAGGTTGACGTAAGCCACCTTGTATCAACCTAGTCTTGCATGTCTCCCACTAAAGCGGGCGCTGCGTTATGTTAACATAGTAACACCACCTCCAAGAGCGGTGTTGAGCCATGATTGATGTACTGAAGAAGACACAGCACAAGCATAGACATTGGGTTACTTATGCCAATCCTGACCATCCTCCAGCAGCTGTCCCATAATGCCTGACACTTATCGCTCAACACAGTTGTGAACTCCTCTCCCAATAGGTCATGGAGACTAAACCCCCCACCAGGCTCCATGAAATTTTGAGATACCTTTTCCTGATTGTCCAGCTTGGCGAGCGCTCCTAGCAGCTCTCCATTCTTGTAAGTAACTGCTCAGCTGGCCATGCCAGCTATGCACTCCAGAAGCACTCTGGCTTGAGGTAGGCCAGACATATCGGATCTCCTAGACCTGTGGCAGAAGACGCTGTGCAGGTACAGCTATGGACCAGCATAGAAATGTGGCAACCTGCTCATAGATGTCAAGGGGGGTGCAAGAGAAGGGGTCTGACAGGGATCAGTAGCAGCGTCATGTGAAAGTAAAGGACGGAATTAGGCATATCAGAAGACCAGGGCAGCCAACAGTTGGTTCGGAACTGTCTGGACTGTGGTGGAGTCTCAAACAGGTCCTGACTTGTGGCACAGCTGGACCCTCTGGTCACACAGCCCCCATCCTCCTCTTCTTCCTCCCAATTAGGAGCCTGATACAGGGGAAACTACCTCAGATAAGCACGTAAATATATTAGTCTCACATTACAGTGAGGTTCTGATGGCACGCCCAATGGAACAGGACACAGCTATTGATATTTCAGTAACTCGTTTATAGTAGAAGAGGTAAAGGTACAACAAGGAGGTAGCATTGTCATCTGCTTTTGATTCCGCTGTAGAATGAGTCAGGAGGGGCCATGTGGAGCAGTTTGTTTACATACTCAAGGATGTCCCTTGAATCCTCCTGAGAGATCTCGATGAAACTTTCATGGAGGTACCCTGCAATACTCCCCTGAAGGTTTCTAGGGAACGGCTGCTTTATTTTTTCTTCTGCAATAAGACATTTTCCCATTGCAGTCAGCATTAACTTCAGCAGGCACCACTGCAGTACACAAACTAGCAGCATATGGCCCCTGATAGCTTCAGGATGCTAACAGCAGCTGTGCTCTCTGTGGTTTTGTTAAGCTGCAGAGTAAGAGATCAGATGCAATCACCATCGCCTGTGGAAAATGGTGCAGGTACTCAGTGCCATTCCCCTGTACTCCGTGTCATGCTCAACCAAACAATTCCCATGCCTTTGGAGAGCCTTGCTCACCATTGCGGGTGCTGTGAGGGGCACCGTGCACAAGCTTTCCAAAGCAGTCAATGAGCATGTGCTGTTTAAAACTTTACAGACGCGAGGGAAGGGATTTCTGAAGCTTAAGTTTTGCTTTCTGTTGTGATGGTGGAATTAAATGCCTGGTTACGCAAGTGGTGTCGGAGAGAGGGCTTTGGATTCTTCGCTCATGGGCTGTTATTCCAGGAAGAAGGATTACTAGGAAGAGACGGGATTCACCTAACGAAGAGAGGGAAGAGTATCTTTGCAGACAGGCTGGCTAACCTAGTGAGGAGGGCTTTAAACTAGGTTCGATGGGGGACAGAGAACTAAGCCCAAAGTTAAGTGGGGAAGTGGGACACCATGAGGAAGCAGAAGGAGGAGGGTGCAGCAGGGGAGGTCTCCTAATTCATACTGAGAAAGTAGGGCAATCGGCCAGTTATCTCAAGTGCCTGCACCCAAATGCAAGAAGCCTGGGAAACAAGCAGGAAGAATTGGAAGTCCTGGCACAGTCACGGAACTATAACATGATTGGAATAACTGAGACTTGGTGGAGTAACTCACATGACTGGAGCACTGTCATGGAGGGGTATAAGCTGCTCAGGAAGGACAGGCAGGGGCGAAAGGGTGGAGGAGTTGCACTGTATGTAAGAGAGCACTATGATTGCTCTGAGCTCCAGTGTGAAACTGGAGATACGCCAGTTGAGAGTCTCTGGGTTAAGCTTAGAAGCAAGAACGATAAAGGTGATGTTGTGGTGGGTGTCTGTTATAGACCACCAGACCAGGAGGATGAGGTAGATGAGGCTTTCTTCAGTCAACTAGGGAAAGTTTCTAGTTCACAGGACCTGATTCTCATGGGGGACTTCAATCACCCTGACATCTGCTGGAAGCAACACAGCAGAGCACAAACAATCCAGGAAGTTTTTGGACTGTGTCGCGCATAACTTCCTGGTGCAAGTGCTGGAGAAACCAACTAGGGGCTGCTCTTGACCTGCTGCTCACAAACAGCAAAGATTTGGTAGGGGAAGTAGAAGTGGGTGACAACCTAGGCAGCAGTGACCACGAGATGGTCGAGTTCAGGATCCTGACAAAAGGAAGAAAGGAGAACAGCAGGATACAGACCATGGACTTCAGAAATGCAGACTTTGACTCCCACAGGGAGCTGATGGTCAGGATCCCCTGGGAGGCTAATATGAAGGGGAAAGGAATCCAAGAGGGCTGGCTGTATTTTAAAGAAACTTTATTGAGGGCACAGGAACAAACCATTCCGATGTGCAGAAAGAATAGCAAGTGTGGTAGGCGACCAGCTTGGCTTAACAAAGAAGTCATTGGTGATCTTAAACACAAAACACAAGATTACAAGAAGTGGAAGCTTGGTCAGATGACTAGGGAGGATTATAAAAATACTGCTCGAACATGCAAGAATGAAATCAAGAAGGTCAAAGTGCAATTGGAGTTGCAACTAGCAAGGGGCGTGAAGGGGAACAAGAAGGGTTTCTACAGGTATGTTAGCAACAAGAGGAAGATTAAGGAAAGTGTGGGCCCCTTACAGAATGGGGGAGGCAACCTAGTGACAGAGGATGTGGAGAAAGCTGAGGTACTCAATGCTTTTTTTGCCTCTGTCTTCACAGACAAGGTCAGCTCCCAGACTACTGCACTGGGTGGCACAGAATGGGGAGGAGGTGAACATCCCGCAGTGCTGAAGGAACAGGTCCAAAACCATTTAGAAAGATTGGACATACACAAGTCCATGGGGCCAGAAGCAATGCACCCGAGGGTGCTGAGGGAGTTAGCTGTTGTGATTTTAGAGCCATTGACTATTATCTTTGAAAGATCATGGCAACAGGGGGAGGTCACAGATGACTGGAAAAAGGCAAATATAGTGCCCATCTTCAAGAAAGGGAAGAAAGAGGATCCAGGGAACTATAGGCCAGTCAGCCTCACCTCAATCCCTGGAAAAATCATGGAGCAGGTCCTCAAGGAATCCATTTTAAGGCACTTAAAAGAGAGGCAGGTGATCAGGTGCAGTCAACATGGATTAACCCAGGGAAAGTCGTGCCTGACCAACCTGATTGCTTTCTATGAAGAGGTGACTGGTTCTCATAGACTCATAGACTCATAGACTCATAGGTCAGAAGGGACCAATATGATCATCTAGTCTGACCTCCCGCACAAGGCAGGCCACAAAACCCTACCCATACACATTTATAACAACCCCGAACCCATGCCTGAGTTATTGAAATCCTCAAAAGTGAGATTTGAAGACCTCAAGCTGCAGGGAATCCACCAGCAAGCGACTCATGCCCCATGCTGCAGAGGAAGGCGAAAAACCTCCGTGGCCCCTGCCAATCCGCCCCGGAGGAAAATTCCTTCCCGACCCCAAATATGGCGATCAGCTAAACCCTGAGCATGTGGGCAAGACTCACCAGCCAGCACCCAAAAAAGATTTCTCTGCAGTAACTCAGTTCCCATCCCATCCAGCATTCCCACAGACCATTGAGCAGACTTATCTGCGGATAATCCAAAATCAATTGCTCAAATTAAACTATCCCATCATAACATCCCCTCCATATACTTATCAAGCTTAGTCTTAAAGCCAGATGAGGGGAAAGCGGTGGACGTTATATATGTTGACTTTAGCAAAGCTTTTAATACAGTCTCCCACAGTATTCTTATCAGCAAGTTAAAGTATGGGTTGGATGAATGGACTACAAAAGGGATAGAGAATTGGCTAGGGCAAAGGGCTCAATGAGTAGTGATCAATGGCTCCATGTCTAGCTGGCAGCTGGTCACAAGTGGTGTGCCCCAGGGGTCGGTCCTGGGGCCGGTTTTGTTCAACATCTTCATTAATGATCTGGAAGAGGGGGTAGATTGCACCCTCAGCAAGTTTGCAGATGACACCAAGATGGGGGGGAGTGGTAGATACCCAGAAAGAGAGGGATAGGATACAGGAGGACCTAAACAAATTGGAGGATTGGGCCAAAAGAAATCTGATGAGGTTCAACAAGTGCAGAGTCCTGCCCTTAGGAGAGAAGAATCCCATGCACAGCTACAGACGGGGGAACGACGAGCTAGGCAGCAGTTCTGCAGAAAAGGATCTGATGGTTACAGTGGATAAGCAGCTGGATATGAGTCAGCAGTGTGCCTGGTTGCCAAGAAGGCTAATGGCATATTGGGCTGCATTTGTAAGAGCATTGCCAGCAGATCGCAGGAAGTGATTATTCCCCTCTATTCGGCATTGGTGAGGCCACATTTGGAGTATTGTGTCCAGTTTTGGCCTCCCCCCCACTACAAAAAGGATGTGGACAAGTTGGAGAGAGTCCAGCGGAGGGCAACAAAAATGATTAGGGAGCTGGAGTATAAGACTTATGAGGAGAAGCTGAAAGTACTAGGCCTGTTTAGTCTGCAGAAGAGAAGAATGAGGGGGGGATTTGATAGCAGCCTTTAACTACCTGAAAGGTGGTTCCAGGGAGGATGGAGCTAGGCTGTTCTCAGTGGTGGCAGATGACAGAACAAGGAGCAACAGTCTCAAGTTGCAGTGGGGGAGGTCTAGGTTGGACATTAGGAAAAAGTTTTTCACTAGGAGGGTGGTGAAGCACTGGAATGGGTTGCCTAGGGAGGTGGTGGCCAGAATGATTTAGCTGAGGATCGTCCTGCTTTGGGCAGGGGGTTGGATTAGATGACCTCCTGATGTCTCTTCCAACTCTAATATTCTATGAATCTATGGTACTGACAATGGTAGTTTGGTATGTTTTATATGCAGCTGCTGCCATTGTGGCCAGCAAGTATTCTTCCTTCACACCCACAGAAGGCCTGAGCCAGGTATGGACGAGAAAGAAGAGGACTCAAGATGACATGTTCAGTGAGATTTCTGCAAGCCAGGGCTGCATCAGCCCATGAGTGAAGAGCCTGGAGAGTGAATGTTGTAAACGGGTAGAGTGGACAGGAGGGAGTCCCTGCAGGAAATGGAGAGGGAGATGCATCAAGACAGAATGGGCCTTCTCTGGCAGAAAACACAGATGCTGCAGACTCTTGGGAAGCTACAGATCCAACAAGCCCAGACTCACCTCTCTTTGCTGCCCATGGAAAACTTCACTGCAGCATCTCCCTACACCCTTCACAACATTCCCACATGGCATCAGGGGCTACTTCTCTGTCCCTACCAATCCAGCCCAAGACACATTAAGGACAACCACAGCTTCACACACACACACTGACCTGTGACAGCCACAGTTGCTGTATGTGTAGCTAAAATGGACACGAAAGTTCTTTCCTCTTGTTAAGTTCTGTTCCCTTAATTTATTAATGTGTTTGCTTTTAAATGGCACAGCTTTTTCTTTGCACTGATGATGTAACCGAATGAAATTCTCATTGGAAAATAATTCATCTTTATTAGTTCATAAAATAAGCTGCAGAATGCTTTGCAATTCCAGAAGCACCCAGTCACTTATCACTGTACAGTGTGACAACTCACGGGATAAGTATACTAATCATAAATGTACAGCAAGCACCACAAAATTAATAGTTGCACTGACAGTGTGATACCCATAAATGTACAACAGGCACCACACAAATCCTAACAGGTCCCGAAACAACAGCGCCAAGTAGAGCACAGCACACCACAACTCATTACTGTGGCTCACTGCTCAAGTGCTCTTTCAAAGCCTCCTTGAGCCATATAGCTCCATGTTAAGCCCTTCTAATAGCCTTTGTGTCTAGCTGTTCAAACTCACCAGCCAAACCCTCCACCCCAGTAGAAATTTTTCCCACTTTGCTTCTCAGATATCATGCAGGACACAGCAGGCGGCTATAACCATTGGCTTGTTTTTTTCATTGAGATCTAATCTTCTGAGTAAACACCACCAGCATCCCTTTAAATGACCAAAATCGCATTCACCTGTCATTCTGCACTGATTGAACTGGTTGTTGATTCTTTCCTTGGTGCTGTGGAGGTGGCTAGTGTCACATTTCCTGGTATGGGACACAGTGAAAAGCGCCAATGTCAGGTCAGATTGCCAGAATACAGGACATATATCCCAGACTGGTGGCATTCTCTATCATAAGCTTTCACCAAGCCAGTAACAAATGTGTGCTTCCAAAATACCATTCTAGTTATTATGAAGCCAAACAACAATCCCCTTCGGGCCCTCCCTTCTCCACTACTTTCCCTGCAACCCTTCTCTGCTGCCAGCTTCCTGGCTTTATACTGGTCCACCTATTCCTTCTCAGCTCAGCTCCACCATCAATCAGGGGTTGCTTAGGCCACCTACTTCCCCTCAGGTGTGGCCTACCTGGTTAAATTGGTCCCTTCTCAGCCTCATGAACCCTTTCCAGGCTAGTGTGGGGTGAACACCCCATCACAGTCCCTCAGTTCATTTATCAGCTGGGCATTTTTTACCTTTAGATCCACTCCTGTTCACATTCCATAGCTCTCCAGGCCTTATCCATTTATAATTAGCCTTTACCTTTTGGGTTTTATTTGGAAGAACTCATAGTGCCCGATTTGCCAGTGTGTTACTCCGAAAGAGTTACACTGAATAAATCTGGAGTAAAGCACTGGTGAATAAGGTTCGTTTAATAAACAAGAAGCCCAATGAGCCTTACTTCACAAAAAGACCCATTCACTTCACTGGGATTACTACATGACTGCATTTGGGACAGGGAAGATACATTACATGAAATCTGTGACAAACATCACATGGACTCCACTGCACAAGGACTGACCTATATTCATGTGACTTTGTTTTGCTGTTCTAATTATATGGAATTCTCCATCCTTCCCCCTGCTCCTCCACCATTTAATTCAGTGAAACATACTGCCTTGTCTTTCCAGAACCCCACAACATTCTGAGTAATGCAATGAATAGTTACCATCTTTTATTTTTTATTTAATCAGCCTGAAGAGAGATTCAGTTTACCCCCACAAGAAGCTAACTTTTTGTTTTAGATTCTAAACATCCTTTAACAATTAATTATATTTGTGAGTCAGTCCCTGTAGCTACAAATCATCGGCTGGCCGCCTCACTGGAAAAAAAGCTTTCATCCTCTCTGGGCATGTCTGGGACAGGGTAAAAGACAGTAATTTAACTGAACACCTCTTCTGCTATTATTTCTAAAGTCTTTCTTTTCAATGTGAATTTTTAGTGCTCGTGGAAGGTGTTAGGTTGACACTTTTGGAGACTGAAGTCCTCTGTGTAGCCACAGAGCAGGTTCCTCTGCTGTTATAATGGAAGAATGACCACAGCACAAGAAATTCTCAAGTTGCTAAAGTTTATGAGGAAAAAAAATTGTTATGGAAATATTTTGTATAGGATGATATACACACAACTAGTGAAAGTTTCCAGATTACAGGACCTGGCTCTCATGGGCGATTTCAATCACCCAGACCCCTGCTGGGAGAACAATACAGGAGCGCACAGACAATCTGGGAAGTTTTTGGAGCGTGTTGGGGACAACTTCCTGGTGCAAGTGCTGGAGGAACCTATCTGTTTCCCTTGACCTGCTGCTCACAAACAGGGAAGAGTTGGTAGAGGAAGTAGAAGTGGGTGGCAACCTAGGCAGCAGTGACCATGAGATGGTCGAGTTCAGGATCTTGACAAAAGGAAGAAAGAAGAACAGCGGGATACGGACCATGGACTTCAAAAAAGCAGACTGACTCCTTCAGGGAGCTGATGGGCAGGATCCTCTGAAAGGCTAATCTGAGGGGAAAAGGAGTCCAAAAGAGCTGGCTGTATTTTAAAGAAATCTTATTCAGGGTGCGGGAATAAACCATCCTGATATGCAGAAAGAATAGCAAATATGACAGTCAGCCAGCTTGGCTTAAAGTCGTCTTTAGTGAGCTTAAACACAAAAAGGAAGATTACAAGAAGTGGAAGCCTGGTCAGATGACTAGGGAACAGCACAAAAATACCACTCGAGGATGCAGGAGTGTAATCAGGAAGGCCAAAACACAATTGGAGTTGCAGATAGCAAGGGACTTAAAGGGTAACGAGAAGTTATGTTAGTAACAAGAAGGTAGTCAGGGAAAGTGTGGGCCCCTTACAGAACAGGGGAGGCAACTTAGTGAGAGATGTGGAAAAAGCTGAAGTACTCAATGCTTTTTTTGCCTGTCTTCACAGACAAGGTCAACTCCCAGACTACTGCACTGGGCAGCACAGAATGGAGAGGAGGTGAGCAGCCCTCACTGCTGAAAGAATAGGTTCAGGACTATTTAGAGAAGTTGGACATGCACAAGTCCATGGGGCCGGGTGCACTGCATCTGAGGGTGCTGAGGGAGTTGACTGATATGATTGCAGAGCCATTGGCCATTATCTTTGAAAACTCTGGAGATTAGGGGAGGTCCCAGATGGTTGGAAAAAGGCAAATATAGTACCCATCTTCAAAAAAGGGAAGGAGGAGGATCAGGGAAACTACAGACCGGTCAGCCTTGCCTCTGTTCTCAGAAATATCATGGAGCAAGTCCTCAAGGAATCCATTCTGAGGCACTTGGAAAAGAGGAAGGTGATCAGGAACTGTCAGCATGTTTTCACCAAAGGGAAGTCATGCCTGACCAACTCGATTGCCTTCTGTGCTGAGATGACTGGCTCTGTGGATGCGTGGAAAGTGGTGGACATGATATACTGTGACAGGGTCAGGCTAGATAGTAACCGGAGAGTGCTAGGCCAGTATATCAACCCCAGGCTCAGCAAGAGTCCCAGCGAAGAGGCAAGGGCCTGTGAGAACCAGAAACAGAACTGGGACCCAGCAGGGAGTGACCACCTTAGAGAGGCTGTATTACCCTCCCCCACCACTAGAGGGTGGGAGAACACTAAGGGGTGAAGCCGTTCCCTGACCTACCACTAGAAGGAATCACTGGAACCACCAAAGTAGAGGAAGAGCTTCGTCACAACTGGTGTCAGGAGTCTGATTTGTCAGCACAGCAGACTAAGCACAAAAAAAAAGGGGGGGACGGGGGTGTGTGTTTTTTTCCTATTCACCATAATGAACGACATGGTGAAGGCAGTAGTACAGGCCACATCAATCAAACAAGAGGCCACCAGGTCCAGATGACTGCCCAGCAGGAATCAATGTGGGGGCAACAAGAGCCTAATCAATTGCTAATGAGTCAGATGGCCCAGAACCAAATCCTCCTGTGAGAGGTGATGGACCAGCTAAAGACACTGACCACCACAGCCCGCAGGTCCGATGGAACATGAGCCTGGATGGCCACCAGCTACCTACCAAAGATGACTATGGAAGGCATATCTTCTGACTTTTTGAGAGGACTGTACTGCGTGAGGCTTGGCCCCAGGACCCGTGGGCTAGCATTCTCACCTCCTTTTCTGTGTGGGGAAGCCCAGAAGGTCCACAGCCAACTACCCACAGTTGAAAGCAGAGATCCTGGCCCGATCAGGGGTAACAGTGGCTGTGAGAGCCAAGAGATATCATGAGTGGAGGTACCAAGAAAACAAGCCCCAATTGTTTGACCTTGCCCACCTTGCACAGAAGTGGCTGCAACCTGAGTTCCATAGCCCAGAAGAGATCCTGGAGGTCCTGGTCGTCATGAGGGGACTACCCCCAGACCTCCACACACAGGTAGGCCAGAATGACCCCTCCTCCTATGATGAGATAGTTGTGCTGGCAGAGACACAGCTGGTGGCCAGGGGACTCTCCCAACTACTCAGGGAAGAGTCACTCTGGGTCAAGCCACCGGCCTCGATCCCCACTGTTTAAACAACTGAGAACCTGGGAAAGATTAGGGAAAGAAGCCAAGGGCCGGCCAGAGGCCACAAAGGGATGGGGTGACCTAGGCAGAGTCAACTACAGAGTCAGACCCCTTAGCCCAAGGAACAGAGGGCTGCTTAGGGCTACGTACCGGTGCTATCTGTGCGGGGAGTTGAGGCATATAGCAGCCCAATGCCCTAATGTCGAGGAGCCAATTGCCATGTAATTTAGGAAGATGGGCAGACCCCTGCACCATGATCCACCTCATAGGGGTTATGATGACCCCACATAAATATACGAGGCCAGTGAGGCTGAATGGGGTGGAAACCACAGCACTTGTGGACTCTGGGAGTGCTATTACACTAGTTTCAGGGAAGTTAGTCAAGCGGAGTCAGTTGATGCAGGCCAAACACACGGGGATAACCTGTGTTCATGGGGCTGTTAGCCATTACCCCACAATTCTGGTAGAAATCAGGGTTCAGGGACATGTCAGCAAGGTTACTCTGTCAGCAAGGCCCCTGGAGAAGATGGCTCGAGGCCATCAACACATACTTGTTGTCCTGAACTATGCCACCCGATACCTGGAGGCTGTCCCCTATAGAACACAGCCTCTACAATGACAGCAACAGAGCTAGTAAAGATCTTTGGCACTGTAGGGCTACCTAAAGAGACCCTAACAGATCAAGGGACCCCTTTCATGTCAAAGCTAATGAAGGAGCTATGTGCTCTGCTTCACATACGGGCCCTGTGGACTTCTGTCTACCACCCACAAACTGATGGGCTGGTGGAGAGGTTCAACAGGACCCTCAAGGCAATGATAAGAAAAATAGTGAGTCAGGATGGAAGAGACTGGGATACCATGTTGCCTTATGTTGTGTTTGCCATCCGGGTGGTTCCTCGGGCCTCCACTGGATTTTCCCCTTTCAAGTTATTATATGGGTGACACCTACTACAGTTTCAACCAATTTGCCTGGTATTGCAGTTAAGCTTACCAGCCTGCAATTGCTGGGATCGCCTCTGGAGCCTTTTTAAAAAATTGGAGTCACATTAGCTAGCCTCCAGTCATTTGGTACAGAAGCTGATTTAAGTAATGGGCTACATAGCACAGTTAGTAGTTCTGCAATTTCATATTCGAGTTCCTTCAGAACTCTTAGGTGGATACCATCTGGTCCTAGTGATTTAATACTGTTTGGTTTATCAATTTGTTCCAATACCTCCTCCATTGACACCTCAGCTTGGGACAGTTCCTAAGGCTGGGTCTACCCTGACGGTGGCAAATTCGCCGCCGTCAGATCGATTGCGCTGGATCGACTGAGCTGTCTGTGTAGACCCGCTCAGTCGATGCAGCAAGCGATGCAGGAAAGCCACCTCGGTAAGTGGCGTAGGCTGTTCCCTTGGACGCAGCGCAGTGTGGACGATGCGCGGAGGAGATGCTGCAACGTCGATGGGAGGTACGCAAATGATTTACGTCACTTGTGTATCTCCCGTCAACTGCCGCCGAATCGCAAAGGTAAGTGTAGACCGGGCCTCAGATTTGTCACCTAAAAAGAATGGTGCAGGTATAGGAATCCCTCACATCTTCTGCAATGACGACTAACGCAAAGAATTCATTTCGTGTCTCCACAATGGCCTTGTCTTCCATCAGTGCTCCTATAGCACTTTGATCATCCAGTGGCCCCACTGATTGTTTGGCAGGCTTCCTGCTTCTGATGTACTTAACAAAATTTGGCTGTTAGTTTCTGTGTGTTTTGCTAGTTGCTCTTCAAATTCTTTTTTGTCCTACCTAATTATACTTTTACACTTGACTTGCAGGCCGTTATGATCCTTTCTATTTTCCTCAGTAGGATTTTAATTCCAATTTTTAAAGGATGCCTTTTTGCCTCTAAGCACTTCCTTTACTTTGTTTAGCCATAGTGGCACTTGTTTGGTCCTCTATGTTTTTTTAATTTGGAGGATATATTTAATTTGAGCCATGCATCTTGCAGGCATTTCACTCTTGTGACTATACCTTTTAATTTTCTGTGTAAAAAGCAGGGTAAAGGATTACATACATTACATTAGTGAGTTGATTTTCCCTTCACGCACTAGGTTCAACAGAAGGACATAGAACTTTTCGGTTTCAGTAAGTAGAGAGCACTAAATATATAGATACACAACATAAAAAGGATTTTTGGATAGCATTTAAAAGGATTATGAGAGTTTAAAATACAAAAGTAATAAAAAAGTTAATATTTACTAACATCTGTTTACTATTCTTTCTATTCATATGATGAAATCTGCTGGTGATAATTCAAGAAACCTGTTTTAGTGACTAAACTCATAAAGAACTTGTCTACATTTAGTAAAGGGACCATACGGTACAATACTTCACACACACAATACTTCACACAAACAACACAGCATTGCCAAAAGAATTATATGGTTGCCTTTTGTGCCAGGAATTGCATTATCCAAATGTGATGGCCAAAGGATGCCCATTATAATCAATGGATGCATTAAACTGCTGGCATCAAGCAGTTAAAACAGTTAATCATTTTCTGGTCTGCCAAGATCTTGGTTAAAAATTTGTTAAGAAATTTCCCCAGTCCACCTACTTTATTACAAACTGGCTAATTCTCAACCCCTTTCTAGTTAAAAGAAATTGCAGATGTGACCTGAAAATCATTTTACTTTTTTTTTTTTTTATAAACATTTGCTATTCCATAGGATATGTGTGTGAAACAGATTGTTACTGGACAAGTTTCAATTTTGCAGAGGAGATACTAACCCCCCCCCCAATAAATCTCTCATAAAAATGTTAAATCTGAGGAAACTACTGGAACCAGTTTCTTTCTCCAAGAGGTGTCCTCATATTTCACCTCATAAGCTTCTTAGCCAAAGTCTTTATTGGCTAAGTGCAAGTTTCTTCAGGAAGTTCAACCCCTCAAATCTGTCACTTGCTGGCAGCCTGGACCCTGGACATTCTGGGACACCTTTAAGGGCAAGAAGTAAAGTCTTTTCTCACCTGTTGTGGTTTATGAGGGGAACCTAGTGCCCCACTTTAGGGGTTAAGTTCTATTATGTTTATCTGGTGACCCCACCACTAGATTCTATACTGAACTGACACTCTCAGTTGTAGAATATATTGTCGTGTGTAGGACAAGACATGACTGTAGTTCAGATGACGACACCAAGTCTCAATCCCCCAGCAGAGGAACTGGTGCAGCTCTGCAGCATAGGGATGGAGTCAGGACTGTCAGGAACTGTGCCAGGAGTGTGTACTCCCAGTGCAACATAGACAGTTTAGGACTGCAAAAGCTTCCTGTATGTCAGCTTTCAACGGAGGGTGGGGGAATGGGGACGGACATGGACCTAAAATACTCATAGTTCTGAAAAGCTTGGCCTCAATAGCACTTGCTGGTGCAGACTTACTTACATTTCCCACAAACGGAGGGAGAGCTTTAAGAAAAGAAAGAAAAATAATGTTAGTTTTTTGGGTTTTTTTTGAAGATTTCAAGCTATTAAAAATTTTAAAATACATGAAAAAGTGGGAAAAAGGGTTTTCCCAGTGAGAAATATTACTTCCTTTTAAAATAATCTTGCTGAAATGTAATTCATATTTCATACAGCCAGTTTATCAATAAGGTGCCTTTTTAAAAATGGTGTTTTTCTTCACATTTCTGTGGTAGAAGGGCCAAACTTTAAAATAATTAATTTAAGGTTATTTTCAAGGTTCTGGCACTTCTGCATGTGTGAGAATCAGCAACAGAGAATGGCGGGTTATTATAGCAACAGGCATCATCTGATGACTTCAGAAATAGAACTGGATGACATCCGAAATGGGAGTTTGGGGGAGAGTTGCTTCAGTTGTGAGTGTGGTTTTCAAGAAGAAAGAAGTGGTTTTGCTGGGATCAGCCTGTGGAAGGATTTGTGGGCCTAAAGCTGCTGAGTGTATGAAAAACCTAACCTCTCACTGACGGCATCTACGCCTGTGCTTTTATTAGTAATGCTTCATCCCTGTTATGGAGTTGCAATAATATCAGCACAGGTGGGAGTCACCACTACTCTAATTCTGGAAAGGAGAATTCTGTGAGGTGATAAATCCCATGTCCCAGACAGAAGTAGAGGGACGGGTGAGAAAAGATGGTTAATTCCTTCTAAACATCACCAAAGAATAAGGCCCACAACACTAGTGGATCTTGACTGTGCTGCTTCCATAACCCCTCGCACTCCTTCCAGACCAGAGAACTACTGCAGAGGGAGGGAGGAAGGAAACTTGAATTTGGGTCTTTTCTTTTAATGAAGAGCACCGCTGAAACTAGTTGGGTAGGCTGCCTCAGGACACAGCGTGTCTGACAAGACACGCACATGTTTCCATGGCAGATCAATGCTTGCAGTAAGACAGAACTTTGCCCTGAAATATCCCTATTTTCTGTTACTCTCGCTGAACTTCGCCTGTTCAACTGACTGACCCGTTGGCTCAGATGCAGCAAATGCAAGTCAAGCTAAGATTGAAGGGATTTTTCTCTATGCGTATGAGTGGGTTAACTCATTGCAATATGACCACTTTCTGGGTGTCAGGAGGCAGAACTGTCATGGGCCCATTGACACTTGGAGACGATGGTAACATACGTTCCTGGGGACTTGAATGCTAGCACATGCTGTGCTTATCCTTGTTCCGGAGAGAGTCCTGGTTCAACAAAAGAGTCTTATAAATTTGCTCATAAACCGTGAGTGGTGAAAAATTCTGTTACTTCTGTCTCTCAAAACCACCCTCCCTCTAACCCCAACAAGCTAAAAGAAATGCAAAAACAAACACACCCAACTGCTGGTTTCACTCATTCTTCCTCCACTTCAGTGCCGATGCAAGTACTGGGTCATGGGCTGAATTCACTAGGGTCCAGTTCCCAACTCTGAGGAACTTGAGGTCCCACTCACTCTTGCCCTGCACCTTGGTTAAACATTTGCCCAAATCAAGAATGGTAGCCATTTTTATCCACTTAGATCTGATAGTATTTTACACCGACATTACAGGGGTGTAAATGACTGCACAAGATATAGGCCCTCAGTGAATTAAGCCTTCAGTTTCTTCTGAAGCATTAAATTGTGATAAAACTGGTAGTTCAGTTAATCCCCAGGGCAGAAAGAGCCAACGATACAAGCCAATGAAGCTCCATTTTCTGATCACACATATCGGCAGAGTATTTCAAGTGAATAAAAGCTACATTCAAACAGTTAGCTTTACATATTAATTTTGAGGAAAAGCTTTCCATGGTGAGAAATGTTCAATTCTTTAAAAAAAAATCTTCATGCTGATACTTAATTTGTATTATTAAAGCTGATTTTTCTTCAGAATTTGCCTCTGAAGAAATGTAAGTTTCCTCTACATGATTATTCCATGATTCCTTAAAAGGATTATAGTGTAGATCCCCGAAAAGGGTGCTTAAAGCCAGCACTACCTACAGTCTAATCACAAAGATAGCTGCCATCCTGGAGATAATCATCTCCCAGCTCGACTTAGAGCTACCATTGATAGCCAATCAAAGAAGAATTCTAAAACAGAGAAAGAAATAAGAAAAAAAATTAAAAATTACAGAAAAAGAAAAAAGAAAAAGAAAAAAAAAACAAAGAAAGAAAGAAAAAAAAGAAAAAGAGCCAACTGACTGACCACTGGAGAATGCTGTTGCATATTTGTCAGTCTAAGAGTAATGCCAGGTTTTGATAACAAAGTTGCTAAGGATAACTGCACAAAAGAATATTACCTGGGCCATTCAGTCACTTGGGTGCCTTGGTGACAATTCAGAAAAATAGTGCAAAACATATGAGCAATATTCGAGAAACTCAGTAATGAAGAGCAGTGATGCAAAGAACTCCACAGCAGCTTGTAACATTAGATGTGCTCTGCTCGAAGGATAACACAAAACATTTTGTAAAAAGAGTTATTCTACAGATATTAAAACGGATGAAGTGGAGAAAACAATACACTGCATCATTCAGAAACTAAGATCCATCCTTGACCAACATGAAACATGCTAACAAGATCGATGTCAGACAGCGATTGCCAATTGTCTGCAGCAACTGTTACCAATTTGGACAAAGACTTTGATTCCAACTCCATGACCAGCTGTGCACACCTCCCCCTAAGGCATGGGGGAGAGGAAAGACTGGGGAGATGAAAACTTGGAAGAAGGAGAACGTAACAACATTTATAAGGAAGTCAGGAGACCTCGAAAGGGCCTTAATAATTCATGAGCCAATTTTGCTGGGATCTCTAATGTCTCCAGCAGAACCTGACATGGGAAGAAGACTTTGCTCCATTACCTGGTGGTTTAAAATGGTTTCAGGCCAAGGGTTAAATTTAGATTTTAAAATACTTGCAGAAATAAAACAGCAACAAGGAACTAACTTCAATGACTTCCACAGAGCTGGGAAGTTGCCTGAATGAAGCCAAGAACAGTCACTGCGGTAATTCAATCCTCAGCCGTGCAGCAACATGGCAGGGCAAGCAGCAGGTAGGTCCAAATGATTGTACGGCTCTCCTGTGCCATATATATTCCCAGCTTGTTGCACCTGCTAGCCTTTAAAAAATCTTATTGGTCAAAGAAAGGGCACCATTAACAAGTGTCAGGACTCGCTTTGTGAATCAGCGTTCCATCAGGATTCCCTACAACATTTCATAGGCACCCAACCATCTTCAGAAAAGAAAGGAGTGAAAATGCAGAGCATCCCGTGCAAGGGTATTTATGTACCACGGCGCTAGAGAGTAGGGATGTAAAGTATCAAACGGTCACATGGCTCACTGGTAAGTATTAGTTTTACCCTTCACAAATTGGATTAACCTTTTAACTGTTCGCTACATGGGGAGGCCGGCTGTGCACTTGGGGGGTGAGCAGGGACATGGTGTCGCAGGGAGGAACGATGGGGGAGGGGAGGTTGGGACATGTGCTTGGGCATGTGCAGGGGTAAGCCTGGCAGTGTAGAGGTTAACTTTGGCACCAGCATGAACAGCAGGAATCCAGGCAGCAGCTGAGAGGCACCTTGGTGAAGAGTCGGGGCAGGGGGAGGATCGGGCAGGCATAGAGTGTGTCCCCGGTCCTAGGGCAGGGCCGAGACATGGCAGATGAGGGCGGGCAGGGAGCAGAATGCCTTATTGCCCCTTCCTGCAGGCTGGGGGCAGCAGGCTCCAGGGGCAGCAGCGGGCTCCACTCCTGCCTTATTGCCCCCTCTTGTGGGCTGCAGGGTGGCAGGCTCCAGGGGCGATTGGAGGGGTCAGGGCCCCACACATTGGCAGGTCCAAGGTGCAAAGCCTCCCTTCATCCAGCTCCCAGGTGCCCCCTGGGATGTAAAATATCATAGTGGTTAACCATTTAAACAATGTTTAAACATTTTAATTGTTTAAACGGTTGTTTTCCTAAACGATATTTTACTTTCCTACTGAGACTGGGGAAGATTGTCAGTGACATGAAAAGCGCTTACCTACTGATGGAGACTCTTGGAGCAGCTTGGT
>ML675690.1:10674850-10702851 GCA_007922155.1 Mesoclemmys tuberculata
AAAAAAAAAAGATCATCCAAAAGAAAACAGAACAAGGGAACACATGCTCAGTGCTTAAGAATCCTATTATAAGGACTCTCTAGCTAACACTGGTTAGGTTGGATGTTTGCCAGGTATAATTTATGTTCATTTCTTTACAAAAAAGCTGTATACTAGATAAAAATACATGTATATAATAAAATGTTACAAGGGACTCCAGTACATTCGCAAGCTTTATTCTTGGGGTCTTAACCTCATCCAGAATAAAAAAGTGAATTCAAAAAGAGCAATCAAATTTGAGGAAGACATGCTCAATATGAGTATTGGGCTTCGATTTTTTTTTTTAGACTTCAGATGTGTGTGTGTGTGTGTGTGTGTGTGTATTTGAGAAAACTCCTACCCATACCCAACCCTGTACGAGTTACACAACCACTCAGAAAGCTAATGCCTCCACGTATTCTGCCACAATAGTGTAGTGAGGTGACAAGGAGATGGTAGTGGCAAATTCCTCATTTTACGGCCTGCGGACAGATCTCATGCCATTTCATCGAGAGAGAGAGAGAGATGACTAGTTTCATAAGGGACCCCAGTGTGGAAAGGGCTGTACTACATGGGCTATTCATTTGACACTGAATAAAAAAATAGATTCACAAGGGAGAAATCAGATATGAGAAACGTGCTCAATATTTCTAATTGCTTGAATCTGATCTAGGCAAGAATAAAATGGTTACAGACCTTTCAGCAAACCAAGAAAATTCAGGAGTAACAAGAAGATCCCAGGAGAAGAGCAAATATCTCATGAAAATCCATTCTCCACCCTTGTACACATTACCCAGACTTTCCAAGAGCTTCTGACTCTCCTGTTCTGCCATAGCATGGTGCTATGGCACAGGAGATGGCAGTAGCAGATGTCTCATTGTATGGTTTCAGGGCAGTTCTTCAGCAACTGGAACAAAAAAACAGAGGGTGGCAGCACATTGCATGTAGTTCCTGATGCCTAACAGTAGCAGAGCAGAAGTATTTGTATACTGGGGGGAAAAGCTCTCATAGGAATGTCAACATGTTTTGCTTTTCTGGTTGGGCATAGCATCCACAATCATATAAGAGCAGAAACCTTGCTTGATCCGCCTTATCTCAAGTTTCTTGGATAAATTTCCAAAAACATCCAGGTTTCTCCTTAGTCACATTTATTTTACCTACAAAAATGATGCTGACAAAAGCAATTTTCCTTTCTAGAGCTCCGCTTAACAAACGCTTTATCAGAAGGAGGAACAGGAGGCTGTGAAAAAGAGTCAAGGGGGATTTTCACTGTGCAGAGCATATTTCAAAACTCATCAACAGTCAGTCACATCACGCACTTTGTGAGCAGAGGTGGAACGGAAAAGTCACAGAGAACACTGATGCATAAATAAGTGCCTTTAAACGGCCTTTCAGTCAGTGTGAGGACTGGTATCAGGCCACAACCAAGAAAAATGGAAAAGTCCCAAGAATGCCAAATACTTTAGACAACTACCAGAAGCACTGAGGTCTAATAGAAAGATGCACAAGCAAAGGTGCAAGAAAGAACCAACTATGATGTCATCCACAGAGGCAAACGGTTGCCTGAAAAGAGAAAGAAAGAGCTCACAGTCTACACAAAGCAGATAAAAGGTGGGAGGGGAAACAGAGATTGGAAACAGCTTGCTCATGGACACACAGGTTAGTGTCAAAGCTGGGAACAGAACCCAGGTTTCCTAACTCTCATTCTAGTACCCTACAGGTTAGATTGTCCTGAACTGAGAAGTCTACTTCAGTTGTTCATTTCACAATCTACAACATTAGTAATGGAGATGGAGAGGTTTTGGTTACGTTCTTTAATTTCTGCCTTGTTATTTGATATTCAAAGAGTGGTTCTGTTTGTTTTTAATTTATGCTCCATTTGACAAGTGTGGAGCAAGGAAATTATTAGCTTAAAACATTAGATACTTCAAGATTAATGCACAAACAGTGTACACCAGCAATGTGTACAAGATGTCTGGATATCATGTTACATTGTGAGAAAAGAGTTCAGTTAAGTTCCCTCTTACAGAGACTGCCCTACACTGTGTCTGTTTCTTTAGCGTACCCAACTGCAAGTGTCCCTAGTGTGTAAACACTAAGCAGGGATGAATGTGAGAGGATGTTACAAGAAGACTGACCTAGGACTGATGGAATCCAGCAAGCGAACATTTAGAATAAAGAACAGGGAGACATTTTTAAGGGTGAGGCTTATTAAAGTGGGGAAGTGTTGTCCCCCAAAAGGGGTCCCAGGGCTTCATAGACTCATAGACTCATAGACTCATAGGTCAGAAGGGACCAATATGATCATCTAGTCTGACCTCCCGCACAAGGCAGGCCACAAAACCCTACCCATACACAATCATTGTAACTCAGACAGGACAAAAAACCATTCGAATTGCACTAAAGGGATAATCTGGTCCTGCTCACCTAATAGCTCTTTTCCCAGGCGTCAGCTCTATGAGGGAAAACTGTTTTCAGTCTGGTGGTTTTTTCCCTATGTGTTCCTGAATTAAACTACTGGCGATGCAACCAGCAGAAAATATTCCCTGAATATCAGCCCAGCTGTGTGAACTTTGTGATGGGAGCAATAATAATTTTTTTTTACATGCAGACACCACCTTTTCCATACACATTCCCCAAATGGCACATGGGGAAAATACTTTCACTCATCCTCCACCCCTCCCACAGGGTGGTGGGGCAGGGTCCATGAATGCAAACTGACCGAGCCTGCTGTGTCACAATGGGAGAGGAAATTCTGGCCAGTGACACCCAGGCAAAGCCCTCCCCAGTCGAGCGTAACCTTGGGATAATTAACTGTCAACACTACGGTTTTATGGTCTCACCTGCAAACTGTTCCCTAATGTGCTGGGACAGTGGAGTTTTTCAGGGGCCAAGAACAAGGTGAGAATGTGACCTCTCTGGTGCATTACAGCTTAAGAGGAGGGAGAACAGGTGATTTGGTCCCAAACACAAAGGCAGAAATTCTCTGTGAAGGAGGAATTTATAAAGGGAATTCTAGGGAGAGGCCCTGGGATTGATAGTGGAGTCTAGATGTTTTTCAAGACAAACTTAGAAAATTCAAACAATCTGCAGGATCACGTAGGCAGGGGCTGGCTGCCTTTCTTCTGCTTCAGAAAACTCACTGTAACCCTCTCGGAGATCCATGGAATGCTTCTTAGCAGATCCCTGAGCATCCGATCTTCAGAGAAACTGACCAGCTGAGCTCTAACCCCTCCAGAGTCTTTGCTTCAAGCCAACAGCAGCTGAGAGTAAAATGTGGGGAATGTCTCACAAAGGGGTCATGAAATCACCAAGCCAGAGTTTGAACCAGATTGCTTCTGGAAACAACGGAGGGGAAGAATCTGCAGGATTCAGACTGCACCGTTGCTGACTTCCTGCAAACTTCCTGAGTCAGACACACAAAAATAATGATACTGGTTAAAGACAGGAAGATGAAAATAAAAATATACAAGATAAGAATGTGGGGCCTCTCGTGTGTCTGAGCATTTCAGGTTCCAAAATTCAACCTTAAATGCACATGCATTGGCTACAAATGTGCCTCCTCTCCCCCCACCTTTGGCTGCTTGGAGTGGGACTTCACTTGCCTATACCACGCTGAGAAGAGAGCTGCCTTTCTACTCCTCTCCAACCCACCCCTTTATCATTGGCCTCTCTTCCTCCCCCCATCACTTTCCCCCCTCTCTGCTCCCAGCTCTACATGCCCTCTACTTTCAACAACCCCTGTATTTTCCTTTTCAGCCTATAACCTCTGACATTTGGTCTCTGACTCTCTGCACCCCGCACTCCCTTGTGACCCCGAGTCTCCCTCCTTCTCCCCCACATTTTCTTGCAGCCCTGCCCCTTTATGCAGCTCCCACACTCCATTGTCAGTCTCCTCCTGCCTCCAAAGTCCCCTACATTCCCTTCACTTTCCCCTCCTGCTGCCCTGCGTCTTCACATTCCCTCCCTCCCCACTTCTCTCCCTCTCAAATTATGTCCTTAGGTCTACACCGCACATGCTTTGTAGCACACGTACACTGCACACACCACAGCATGCATATAAGTAGACGCGTAGACGGTGAGGCCTCGCATAAAGCGAGCAGACTGAAGCCACACCTGAACTTTATGGTATGTGTCTTACACGGTTCTCTATATGCCCAAACAAACCACATCTACACTGCTCTTTTTAGCAGGGTAGTAGCCCATTGCTTGCCCGCTGCCAGCATCTTTCCTTATTGCAGTCAAAGACACCAGCAGTGGAGAAAAGCTCTGGCAGGGAGAGGCAGTGGGAAAAGTCATGAGCAGCAGTTCACCATTGTGGAGTCTTTCACTGCTGCCTCCCTCTGCCAGAGTCTTTCACCGATGCATGTAGTTCGGTAGCTACATGCTGCAGTGTGGACAGAGTCTGCTTTGCGCTGTGACGTGTAGCTACATCTAGCCTACATAGTGCCCCCAGCCATGTGTGGTGTAGACATGGCCTTGGTTCCCCAGGGAGACTCCCAACGTTGCAGGGCTCAGGAACAGCAGCCTCTTCCCTTTTTGGCAGGCAGCTATTTTGCTACCCAACACAGTGGGTTTCACGAGAGGACAGTGGTCTTAGAAAAGCCTAGAGAAAAGGCCATGGTAAGCACAGCCACGTCAAGGTCCCTGCAGCAAGGAAAGACCATGAGCATGGAGAGAATTCATCCTGGTGATGGGCGTGAATCACTGCAGCTCAGCAAACACAGGCAGAGGTCTCTGGGACGCAATCCAGGTTGCAGGGCACGAGACGATCAGAGAGGAAAGGTTGTTCATCCTGGAAAAGGTGACGTGACAGGACACAGCTGCAGAGAGGTGAAAACAACTATTATTAATACCACAGTTCCCTTCCCTTTTAGGCTCTCCCCTTCTCCCCACATTCACTCACTCTCTTCTTATTCCCCCCATACGCTGCCATACCTTCCACCGGCACCCTGTATCTCCCAGGCTTAATAGAAACAATGGGAGAACGCCAGCATCTTTACGAAGGGTACAGATCACATCACATCTGATGACTATTGGAAAAGGCAGGACATCTTGACTGTGGACGACTTGTGACTTCGGTCCTACTGCACTCAATCGGAAATGGTGGCCGTTCGGATTACGGGCAACATTTTGCAGATTTGATGCCGGAAACTGGGGGATAACGAGAAACCTTAAACGTGTGCACGCGCACACACCCTGCAGGACTTGCATGGAAACCATAGCGTCAACAACTCTGAGGTCATCTTCTGTGCTCATCGCAAGAGTTTCTGTGGAGGATAATATTACGTGCCTTACCCTGTCTGCTGCTTGGCCCTGGCTGATGTACGAGCAGTACCACCTGCTGGCTCAAACTATATATTGCATGGTTACAGGGCTCAATTTGTAATGAAAGAGCTGCAAGCATTCATTTTTTTTTTTTTTTTACACATTCATAACTGATGCAGGAAGACCACAGGTGCCAGGGCTATGAACTGCCAAACCTAGAGGTGCGGGGGCTCAGCCCTGACAGCAATTAAGCACAGCCCTGTTATAATCATACCCACTGCTGTACTCTCGCTCTCTAATGACCCCACTCATGATGCCCTCCCGCAATGAGGTAGGGCTCAATAATCATGCAAACATAGAGCAGTTAGAATGTCAGAACTGGAGCTCAGCACAGCTTTCTCCCTTGCTCTTTTAACGGATTTGAAAATGCGAAAGCCAGAAGAGACCATTCTGTTTAACACAGGCCAGAGATCACCACCCAGTAATCCCTGAATCAAGCCCCTAATTTCTCACCGTGTGAGCGCACAGCTTTTAGAAAGACATCCAAACCTTACCTAAAGACTTCAAGAGACAAGGGGTCCAGCACGTCCATGAGTAATTTATTCCAAACTGTCTTTAAAAAAAACAAAAAACAAAACAAAACAAAACAAAACAAAACAAAAAAACTTATTTCCAGTCTGAATTTGTCTCTCTTCTGCTTCCAGCCATTGGATCTTGTTATGCCTTGGTCTCCGAAATGAGACAGCCCTCCACTTTTTGAAATGTCCTCCCCATGTAGGTATTTATAGATCATGAACAAGTCACCTTTAATGTCTCTAGAATAAATTAGATTGAGATTCTTAAGTATAGTAGGTTTTCCAAAGTTTGAATAATTTTTGTAGCTCTTTTCTGAACCCAACCGCTTTTTGTCCTTGTCCCTGCAACGTTTTAGATGTACTGTACCTGACATTCTTCAAGTCTTCAGTCTCATATTCTGTGATTGTATTAGGATGACATCTTGGGCTAAAAGTGGAATTTGTGTGAGAGCTAATTTCACAGGACTAGATAATGTCAGGTCCTTGCAAGGATGCATTGAGCCTCTGCCTTCCTTAACCCACCCACACCTCCACTCTAGAATAGAACAGAATGGACTTCAGTGGGCTTTGGGTCAGATCCTATGGTGAGGTTCTCCTTTGGCTTGTAGTGTAAATAAGGAATAACAGTGGAAGTCATTACTTACATTGATATGTGATAAGAATAAGGCCTTATGTGCACAAACCAAAGCTGTGCAAAATTATAGAATCATAGAAATGTAGGGCTGGAAGGGATCTTGAGAAGTCATCTAGTCTAGCCCACTGCACTGAGGCAGGATCAAGTAAACCAAGACCATCCCTGACAGTTTTCTGTCTAACCTGCTCTTTAAAACTTCCAGTGATAGGGATTCTACAACCTCCCTTTGAAACCTGTTTCATTGCTTTGCTATCCTTATGGTTAGAAAGTTTTTCCTAATATGTTACCTAAATCTCCCTTGCTGCAAACTAAGCCAATTTCTTCTTTTGCTACTTTCAGTGGACATGGAGAGCAACTGACTTCACCAGAAATTGTGTAACCTTGATAAGAAAAAAATCAATGAAATATAAAACAACATTGGTGGCATACACACTTGGGTTTCCACTGGCAGCTTGGAGTAACACCTCTTTGCCCATCAGGCACGACAAGAATGGTTGTGTTCTCCAACGTGTGCAATGCCTGAAATGATAAAGAAGGTTTATGTAACATGGCACAGCCACTGCCCTATCCTCACACTCCATTTCAGTGACATTTATTTTTTAAGTTGTGATTTTTAGCACACCATTCTCTCAGCACGTCTTTCACTGCTGGAACTCGGCTGTGTCTGGGGAGCTTCTGTGGTCTGAAGCAATCCTCTGCCAACATACTCAAGTTCAGTTTCAAAAAGTAAGTTTTTGTCCTGTGCTCCTTCATTGAGCTATTCGAAACAATAACCCCCCGAGTCTTGTCCTGTTCCAGTCCCCTTGCCCTCTACAGCCTGCCATATCTGCACAGCTTGCCCACACGGCAGAAGCCTGGCTCAATGTACCTTTAGGGACCGTCCCAAAAGGAAGCGTTTCTGTGACCAACTTACAGTTGAAATTCTGGACAGGGCCAATGAGCAGATCAAGTACCAAAGGCAAAGGGACTGGTGGCGAGAGGAAAGATGTCAGGACGGCAAGCAGAAAGACTCAGCTTGTCTCATAGGTTGAGGACAGTAGGTGAGCAGGCACTCACCTTACAGCTCGTGAAACAGGAATGGTGGGCAAGGGAGGAAGATGGAATGCACAAGAGAGAACTGTTCCAGTGGCTGCTGTTGCTAATGGCTGCAAGAGCACAGGCTCTTGCTATGCCTGAACCACAGGCCGCATCCTTCCCGTGGTACCCTGGTCTACATTCCCATAACAGTGTGGACCACGCCAGAGCTGGCGGCCTGTGCAATTGGGCTTTAGGAGTGAGTGGACAAGGCAAATGTGCCCCATCAAGTCCTCAGTGCTGAACCCCTGTCCCCTGGATGCTTCCACCCCTCTGCCCTGGCACTAAGTGCGCGGCAAAAATGGAAGGAAGGGAAAGAATGCAAGGCCAAGGGACAAGCAGTGGGGTGTGTCTTGAACATATTTTAACTGTCTGTGCTTGTTTATGCACTTTGTTCTTGGTTCCTTTTAAAGCTTTCAGTGTTGCTGATATGTGTGCTAATGGCAGCTGGCCCACCAGGCAATGCTTGAATATTGATCTTTTCCATTACATGTGTAAAAAAAATATATTGATATATTATAAAGAAGTTTTATTGCCATCACTGCAATACATCACAGAATGTGTCTTTCAAATAATAAAGTTAAATGTGATGGGGGCACCTGGGAGGCTGCATGCAAAACCCGTGTCTCAATACAGCTATACACATCAATCTACACGTTACTTACATTGATCTAAACTGTTTTCCCCTCCTCCTGCCCCATCTCATAAGTGGTCATGTCATTCCAAAGTGCAATGCCTGGCATTCAACCACCACTCCCACACAAGAAATTAACCCTCCACCGCAGGCACATTTTAAAAGTTACTATTCTCTCTCTTCCACTGGCCCATGCAAGTCCATTAAGCGGAAGCACAAAACCTTCCTGATTTCTGTTGCCTTGGGGCATCCAGCTGCACTTTCTGGCTGAGGGTACTGCCTCAGCCACCCCTCACTGACATAGGTCCAGTCAGGGGAGAAACAGCTCACCTTTGGCTTCACCAAGATTGGGTGAAGCACAGAGATGCAGACAGCACTGATGACATGGAACTTAAACAGGTCCGTAAACATTTTCAGTGGGATTTCAATCAATCAAAGACGTTTAACCACCATTTTACTCCTGCTGAGATTGTACTTAAACCGTCAGGGCCTCTAAGATCAGGGTATGGTCTCATAAGCCAAGGGACGAGGGGGTATGCAGGGTCCCCCAGAATAACAGTGGGGACACTAATTCTGTTTATCATAGCGTCATGTGGTGGGATTACCATCGCAGCCTGTCCATGAATACAAACTCCCAATTATTGGAAAACTCTGGAATTATGAACTTTTTCAGTGCAGCCAACATTGATATTCTGTGGTCCATGAGGGCCTGTATAACTTTGGAGGAGCAGCCCTTGCAGTTTAGGTACTCGCATGGTCCTTGAGGGCATACTATAAGCACAGGAGTCCCATGAATGGCAGAGTAGTTTGGAAACCCTGATCTCTCAAAGCCAGCATTTATTTCAGGAATATTTTTTTATGCCCGCCACTTTGGGGTAAACCACACGCCTGACTGCCTCAGAAAACTCCACCGCCGCTTGACCCGCAGTTACTTTTCAACACCAAACAGGCTGTCAACAGACTTGTAACAGTCTGTGGTAACCAGCTTCCAGATGGTTATAGCAACCTGCTTTTGGACCAGCGTGGCCACGCTCATGCTTGTGTCTTTACGCTGGAGGGTCGGAACAAGCTGCGCACAAAGTTCCATAAATGTAGCTTTCTTCTTACAAAAGTTTTGGACTCACTGCTGCTCATCCCAGGTCCTCTTGATGATGTGGTCTCATCAATCTGTGCTCGTGGCCCTGCTCCAGAAGCCCCAGTCTATGCAGCCTGAGCCCAAACAGCTACACTGGAATTAAACAGCCCTACAGCCTGAGCCCTGGAAGTCCGAGTCAGCTGGCATGGGCCAGCCACCAGTTTTTTATTGCAGTGTGGACATACCCTTAGTCACCTATTCTCAAGACTAAACGTGCCCAGTTTTCTAACCTTTCCTCATAGGTCAGGTTTTCTAAATCTCTGACCTAGTTGAAAGGTAGAGGGGGTGGGAACAGGAGTCCCTGCTGGGAGGTGTGGGCTTTGCTTAAGAAAAGAGAAGCTGAAGTGCAGTCAAGGAACACAAAGTATCAGAAGCAGAGAAAGAAAGCTGAACAGTAATCTGAAAGCACAGTGTAGGCCTGGGATAAACCCAAGAGAGGGGTTCTGGAGAGGAGGTGCTGACTGAAAGAAGCTTGGGCCCATAAACTAAGAAATTACTAATTTTGTTTTTGGTTCCTCCTGCATTTAAAGAAGCAAGACTATACATTCTTTGTAAATAAACAGGCTTGCATCAAAGAAAATACCAGACTCCACCGTCAATTTCTGCTTCCAACTGGTTCTGACCTTTGACTAGCCATTCTGGTCAAAAAGAGGTAAGATCACTTTATTCTGCACCTACAAAATTAATTTTCAGTGTGCGGCAGAATTTTATATGGAGAACAAGAGAAGAAAGCTTAAGGTTTTGGAAGTTGGGACAAGTTGGGACTTTTGGTGCCTGGAAGTTGTGGGGGTGTTTTGGGGGTTGTTTCTGCTAGTTGCCAATGTTAACTTTTTTGGGTGCCTTTTCTGTTGGGGAGGGAAAGATGTGTAGGAGGGATGGGAATTCCTGGCATCCAGGCACTAGTAGGAAGTCGATTATATTTGCTTATCCATGTTAACACATGCATATTTCCCTTGACCTCATATATTTTGAGTCTTTGCTTTCAGCATAAAAATTAAGATGATGAGGAAACCACACAGACACCAGCTGGCTTCCAAATAATTGCATTTACTACGTTTAAGGCCAGAAGGAACCACCAGATCATTTAGTCTGACTTCCTGCATATCACAGGCCACCACTATCACGCAGCACCTGCACGTTAAACCAACAACTGAAATTAAACCGAAGTATTACAGCCCACAAGAAACTTGACTACAGTGTGCCACAAGCAAAGAATAAGAGAGACCCAGTTGCACCAGTATCTACAGCTTCCTACAGTGGTAGAGAAATAAGTACATGTGATATACCCAGATAATCCTGGCAAGTGATCAGCACCCATACGCTGCCAAGGATGGTGAAGAAACCCCAAGGTCACTGCCAATCTGACTGGGGGGGAAGGGGGATTCCTTCCACATAGCACATACGGTGATCAGCCCGACCCTGAGCAGGCAAACAAGAACTAGCCAGCCAAGCATCTGAGAGAGAAAATGCTCAATGATATCTCAGAGCCCTGGTCCTCCCCATCCAATGTCCCATCTCCAGATGTGGCCATCCCTGATGCTTCAGAGGAAGGAAATTAAAAACAAAAACCAGAATACATTGGGGGGGGGGAGGGAGAACATGTATCTTCCGGATTCGTGAAGGCGGCCAGCTGAAATCCTGAAGCATAAGCTTTTAGAAACATAAGATAAACTGGAAGTAAGCCCCCTACCATCAAAAGCAAACTTGTCATACAATCACACTCAAACATGTTCAGCTCTCTCTAAAAAGTAATTAAGTTGCTTGCCCACGCAGGTCTTATTGAGAGGCTGTTCCAGAACTCAGCCCTCTGTTGGTGAGAAACCTTGTTTGGATTTCCAGTCTGAATTTGTTCATAGCCCTTTTATAACCATTTGTTCTTGTGCCAACATTGTCCTCTAGCTTAAATAGCTCTTCAACCTCCGTGGTATTTACCCCCCTAGTTAGTGTATGTGTGTGTGTTATCTATGGGTAATCACACACACACACACACACACACACACACACTAAATATATATACTACTGGTTTGTTAGGTTGCAGTGGCTTTTGCAATAGATGACAAGGGGAGGCCCACTAAAGGGTTCTCAAGCTACTTAAAGAAATACTACTCAATTCCTATACATGGGTTACATTTTACACCTCTCTCTGAGTCAGAAATTTCCCCTCCTCCCCACTCTTCCTTGCTCCCAGCAGATGTTTGACTCTCCAGAAGAGTCTTCTAGATTGCTCTCTCCTCCAGTAGGATTGTATATTCTTGCAGTAAAAGAAAGGTAATTACAGTGATAAACCTAGTAATCAAAGATGGAAAAGACCCATAAGGGCACTAAGCTCATCTCTGAGGCCCATGGCAAGATTGTAGTTTGCTTTCTAGAGTGCCCCGAAAACTCTGACCAGGCTTCCCCACTTCTTCTGGGAGACGATTAGGGTCTAACAGATCTCATCCTTTGAAAATACTTCCTGATATTCACTTGCTCAGTTTCTGTCCTCAAAGAATAAATTTTCACTAGCTCAGTTTCTTTCCTCAAAGATCGTTTGACATTCTTCCTGAGAAAAGTAGTATCCTAACCAAATTCAGGTTGAATAATTAAAATCTGCCTATATAAATTCACAGTACATTCAGGGAATACAAAGATCCCTTTGCTCAGCCAGTCTCAATGTCCCATTTGTTCCTCTCTCACAAGTCCCTCTGCATTTTTTCACACTGCCCCCAGTGCTTAGAAGGAGTGCCCTGTTCCACTGACTACACCAAGCTGCCATCATCTCCTCTTTCAAATTATTTGCACAAGTGAGATTACAATCATTATGGTAAAAAAAATCCCACCAAGGAATCTCCAACTGTCGATTTATCAGTGCATTTTGTTTGCTATATGCCTGTCTTGAAATAACAGTTCAACTCCCATATTAAAATTAAAAAAAAAATATAAGCCTGCCTCTCACCAGCAAGCAAGGGGCGAGGGAAGGGAGATCATTGTTTGCTTACTATCGGAAGGCACACAGATGCTTCAGTAATGGGCATCAGAGATAGAAATGTGGTGATGGCATCATTTCACTGTACAGTTGGTTAGGTTTCTAAAGTTTACTGGGAGCTATATAAAATGATCATCGTAATTTGCTTACTTTAGCCACAAATTCAGCTTTGATGAGGTGTTCTGTTCTCTCCATTTTTGCTGAGCTCAAGAAAGAACTGAAGTGTCTCTGTGACTAAGTTCAAGGTGCAGCAATGTAAATAAATTTAGGAATAGTTCTGTAATTTCTTGATGAGGCTGTGACATTTTCTTTTGCAAGAGAACTTGAAAATGGTCACATGCCATTTCTGGTGCAAGCTATAACAAAACAGAATTATAATTAAATGCTATTGTTCTTCACATGGAAATTTGTTTACAAGAGGATGTGGTATGTTCCTTTCTGGCTTGGTATTTAATGGTTTACCAGTTATAGTTCATGAGTAACATCTGTAGAGAACTGCTTATAATTTCTGTGTAATAAGAATGGGCTTTGAAACTTGCTGAAAGGTCTTCAACTGATTTCTAGTTGACTTCATATAGGTTACATATGACAAAGTTATTTCCCTATTTTTCTGCAATATCAATAAAATATTTTTATAAATGATCTTAGAAATATAATATTTTCATTACATTTAATTTAAACTTCCATACCTGAGTCATTTTTTCCTCAGTTTCTCATTACCTTGCAGAGTGGACCACAATATAACAGGTACGCCATAAAGTCACGTATCTTGGTTTCGGAATTTGAAATATCCAGTCAATCTGTCTTTGTCTTTCTTGAACACCCAAGTCTGCTGTCTCTCTTCTTTTTTTCATGTTCTGATGGCAAACAGATTATACAATGACTGAAATAAAACACAGCATGGTCAAAACCGCAGCACAAATACCAAGAAAAATCCAATGCAGAATTGGCTTTCACCTTGTCAGTGCAACCTATTGATGTTATGCCTCTGCTTTACTTATGGCGATTAAGGCCAGTTCTACGCTACGTATTTACTTTGGTATAACTATGTTGCTTGGGGTCATGAAAAATCAACACCCATGAGGGACATGACCTTAACACTCATGCAGAGCTAGAATTTCTCCTGTTGACATAGCTACTGCCTCTCACGGAGGTAGAGTTATTAAGCCGATGGGAGAGCTCTCTCCCGTTGACTTAGAGCGTCTTCACGAGAAGTGCTACAGTGGCGCTGCTGCATCAGTGCAGCTGCGCCAATGCAAGTTTCTATTGTAGACCTGCCTTTACGCTTGATATCTCTGGGCACCGTTTCCTCTTTTCCACTTGCCGGCAATATTCCAAATACCCCTGCATCCTCAATGTATTCTACCCCTGATATTTTTGGCCATCTGGAGGCCAGAGCTACCCTCTGTGTTGTATCATTCAAACATCTTTGAAAACAACCCAGAGCATAGCCCTTCTGTTCAGCATGGACATTCATCTGCCCCTGGCTACAGCAGAGGGGTTAACAGACAGACGCTTCAAGGGCATCTGCTGGGGAATTTGCCCAGTGTTGCTCACCGAGCCTGAATCCAGTCAAATGGATTTGTCTTTGTTTGGCAGAACTGGTTCAGGCCCAGATGAGGCTGATGGGTCTTTTGTTTGGTGAGCTGACATTTGGCAAGGGGCATAGGGTTGTCCTAGGCTCCGTGATAAGCAAACTGTTCATGTTCTGCTTGGTTCACTTTGACCATTTCTGCATAGATCAGCAGAGAAAGAACAGGGGACAGTGAAAGGGGCTGAATATCTGTCTGGGATGGATTGATCTGAAATATTTCCACTGCCTGCCCCTCATTGCACACCCCCAGGCATGCAACAATAAAAAAAAAACTATGCAGATAAGTGCACAGACATACCTTCACTCATGTAAACACAGACACTTAAAAAAGTTCACTCACTATTATTATTAGAGCACTGTCTGAGTGCACGGTGCTGTATAAAACACAGCAAACAGTGATTCCTGCCCTAAAGAGCTTACAATCTCAATGTACTTCTCACTCAGGGACACTTCTGCAGACTCTCTCATAGAAGTGCACTTGAAGGCAGACATACCTGGAAACACATCTGGATTTACACCTACCTACCTTAGCCATTTATATGACCCCCTTCTTGTAGTGTCTGAGCACCTCACAAATGTTTTTATCCTTACATCACCTTTGTAGGGAAAGGTTATTATCCCCATTTACAGATAGGGATCTGAGACAAGGAGGCTAAGTGACTTGTACACAGGAAGTCCGTGACACAGCTGGGAATTGAACACAAATCTTCCTGGTTGACATCATTACCCTGCCCCAACAAATCTATTTCCTTTTTCATGCATCTTCCTTAGCTCACTGCAAGGAATGACTTTCTTCTCAAAATTCAGACAGTGACAAACGTCTCATTTTCCCATCTCCCAAGACTGTCCAGGGCAGATAATGTTCATGACCAAACACCTGGCCAAGCATGCTCCTAGATTTATGGGCAGAAGTTAGAGTTCAAAGTACAGTAATGTGTCTGATGGTTCAAGGGAAGCTGTTCCTTATCAGACAATGGCATTCCCCAATTTGATGTCACAGATAACCACTGTAAAATAGGTGTTAATATAGCTCAGGAACTTCCAACCAACTCTTATTATGCCAGCCTAAGCTTCTTTCCCCCTGGGCCCAAGTCTTCTGGTGTTAATAGTTGGCACACTGAAGTCCTGGGGTTCATACATTTCATTAGTAATATTATGTGGGGCTTCAGTTTCTGAGGAAATTATGTTGTTTGTTGTGTTGGTCTTCTGGACCATATTTATGGAGTTCTCATTCATCCCCCTTTTCCAGGTCACCAGCCCCATAGCTTTCCTTCTGGAAAAGATTAAAAAAGGAAGTTCATCTGTCAATAATACAGTAATTTGCCCACACAGTGGGACACTCTGCAAACACCAGGTGATTCTTGCAGAGACCAGTTGGTCATAGCCTGGGTAAGATGCTGATTAACATGCTACTCCACTTCTCTACTATTCTTCATAGTGACTCCTGCAAAGAGCATCTAGCCATGGGTTTGCTGAGCTGTTGATGTAAATGCCCAATACTTAACTGACCAAGCCGAAAAATGAGCAGCTCCCAAGAACCCCAGCCTTATATATGTTGATTGTTATCTCAGCAAAGAAGGCCTCTGCAATCTGTTTCTTATTCACTGCTATTAAGGCATCAGGTAAGGATGCTACAAGGCAAAACCTAACAGCGTTTGTCTGGTTGAAGGCTTAAGGAAGCCAAGTGTGCCTGCAGTCTTAACTATTTGTCTGTCCTCATCCAAGGGAAGAAGGCACAGCAGATTCTGCACTGGGAAACTATGTGAGCCTCTCCCAGGCACACAAAGCACTGAACATGCACATCTGTCTCAGGAAATGTATTTGAGTAGGACACACCTTTTGAATCCTCTGTGTGGCTCAGGATCTGACAGCTGTGATAACTTGAGGCAAGTGCCTCCAACTATCCTAACTGTACTGTAATTCTAGCTAACAATAAAAAAAGGCTAACCAATTCACAGACACGACAGAATTTCATTCAGTTCTTGTTGGGGTTGCACTCCCTTACATAGAGCTCATGGCCTCATCCTAGCTCACCCTCTCCCCGCCACAGTGGACATGGCTTTTCTAAACAGCACCACAGCTTGACATCCCAATCTTATAAATGGGGATGCACAGAGGCCCTCAAAGAACAAATATTAACCCACCCTTATTAGCAGGGTGGAGGAAAGGAGGCAAGTTATACAGCGAAGCACAAGGCTGCGAACAGCCACTTGGCAGTATAGAATCCTCCATGCAGAAACCAGGCACTCAGTGCAGCCAAATGGACTGATGGTTTCCATCACTTACCCAAATCAGCAGAACCTCTTTTAGATAAACCTCTGGAATTGTGAGAAGAGCCCAGCTTCCTGCCAGCACGCTAGCACACAGCAAAGGGGATGCTCTTCCTTTCCTAGCATCCACTGCAGAGCTATGCTCAGAACAAGGGCAGGATTGCTGAGTGATATTAGCCCCTCTGCCAGGGCCTGTACAGACATTCCAAGGCAAGGGCATAGTCTGCCCCCACGGACAGGAGTCAGATTCCATTATAGTTTGGTTTTTTGTTTTGGTCGTTCTTATGTAGGGAAGACAGCTTAGTTCATTATTTGTTCTGAATTTGGAAACCTGCGCGTACCTGGGCCCTTCCCAAGAGCTGCATAGGAACAACATGCAGCACAGGAGCTGACAGGGCAGTGGATTGGAAGTCAGGAGACCTGGGTTCTGTCCTGGCTCTACCACCAACATACTGTGTAACCACGGGCAAGTCACTTCATTTCTCTGTGTCCTGTTTCCTCTTCCACCCTTCGTCCATCTTATCTATTTAGATCGAACTCTGTGGTCACGGATCAGCTCTTACTAAGTATATGTACAGTACCTAGCACAAGAACCCTCACCCTAGGTTCAGCTGGAGTCTCTATGGGCTACCATAATACAAATAAATAATAATACTAATAAAGAACAGTGTAAACCCTACAGGATAAGGTCATGTTCACCAGAAATAATATTACCAATCTGATTTTAAAAGCTGGTCTATTCATGTAATTACTCCACAGGAGCTGGGTGTTTATGGTCTGTCTGCTGGTCATTCTCTGTACATAGAAGGATGACCATGTAATAAAGTTGCATCCTTCCATATACAAATACTTTATTAGTCCCTGTCACAAATTTCTTTTCTGGACTGACCACAGAAAACATTCGACTGCATCCTTTGAGCTGCCCAGACAAAAACCAGGTCAGTCAAATAAAGCTTAAGCATTAGTCAAAGGAGAACTGCCATTAAGTCAGTGAAGTACCCTGCAAGTGGGAGGAAACAGCCCCCTGAAAATAGCCCCTGCAGGGCCAGTCCAGCTGGTTTAGGGCTGGTATAAGGGTTCTTCTTCACTAGCCCTTGGTGTAGGGGGCAGATTGAGGTGTGACCAGGGTGTATTGCATAATGGCTGTTCTCTGCTTCCCAGAGTCCATAGGATTAGTGTCCATTTATTCTGAAGTCAGCTGGTCTTCAGCTGTTAACACTTTTATCAGGAACATGGCAGTGGATGAATTCCATAATGTAAAAGCAAAGGATTCCATTTGAATTAACAAACCACCACCACTGACTTCAGTAGGGCCAGGACCCCACATTAGTCTGTAAGTGTTTTACTGCTTGGGGCAGAGGAAAGTCTGTGCAGAAGGAAGTGTTCAAAAATTCTATTCTCTTTGTAATTAATCTCTTCACCCTCCTAAATGTTTATGAAGGTTGTGGATTTGCTGTCAGAAACTGCAGTTAGGTTTTTATTAATGCATTTAAATGGGTGTTTTACATTTGATGAACATGGACCTTACCTTCATAACTAAGTCATATGCTGGGAAAGGAGATTTCCAGTAACAATAATCTTTTAGCAGCAAAACTGCTGAATTGCAGCCATAAAGGCCACTAAGTGCTTACAGGGAGATTTTCTTAGTCAATTTTATTTCAAGAAAGATTTGTCTTGCTTGGATACCTATTAGGACTTACCAATAAGTACCAGGGCATGGATTCAAGACCCCAGCAGTCTGAGGTCCTATAGCACACCAGGTACACATCAAAGCTTATATTTCTTTCTGGTAGGTATTGCTAACTTATTTTGAAAAACTGGGTATGATGTTTTGGTGACTCAATTTCAATTGTGCTGTTAGGGCATGAAGTTACGGCCTGCACATTCTTAATCTGTAAATGGCTCTTGGATCTAGTCAACCACTCTGTGTCTACTGATGTCACAGATGGGAGTGATGAGGTTGCATTGGTCATTAAAATTACTTCTACATTACCGTTTTGAAAGACTGCAAACAAACATGCAGTCTTTAAGTCAATGCTTATAGCAGATCCTCGACTTCAGGCGGTTATCCTTGCGCCTTTTTGTACCTTGGGTAGGTGCTTTTAGATAGGCAGTTACATTTGAGCCAAGGTTTGCCCCATCAGAGGTGTGTCAAATGTTCAGCCCATGGAGCAGAGGCAACCCATGGGCCAATCTTACCCAGCCCATGAATCTTGGGGCTTGTCTGCTGGACACCGGAGCCTGTCCTAGGGGATGTAATTTGTAGAGCAAATCAGGGTGTTGTGCTCCCGCAGGGTCTACACAGGGGAGTTAGAATGTATTGATGCAGTCCTGTTTCAACCAGGGCTACATCAATGCACACTAAGGATTATATAGTGCACACCAGCAGAGTCCAAACAGGGGAGCACAACACCCTAGTGCACTCTACAAATCAAACTCAGGCAAAACAATCTAGCAAAACCTCTCATGCAGGTATAGAACCACTTGGTTGCATTTAAGAGGGGTGGGAGAGACACAAGTCTGGTGAAAGCTAGTACATGTCTGGGCGAGGTGAGAATAAGCGAGGGCAAGGAAAATGATTAGGGAGCTGAAGCACTTGACTTATGCGAAGAGACTGGGGGAACTGGTCTACAGAAGAGTGAGGGGGGATTTGATAGCAGCCTTCAACTACTTGAAAAGGGGGTTCCAAAGAGGATGGAGCTAGGCTGTTTTCAGTAGTGGCAGATGACAGAACAAAGAGCAATGGTCTCAGGTTGCAGTGGGAGAGGTTTAGGGTGGATATTAGGAAAAACTTTTTCACTAAGAGGGTGGTAAAGCACTGGAATGGGTTACCCAGGGAGGTAGATTTTTTAATACCCAGCTTGACAAAGCCCTGGCTGGGATTGTTTAGTTGGGGTTGGTCCTGTTTTGAGCAGGGGGTTGGACTAGATGACCTCCTAAGGTCCCTTCCAACCCTCATCTGCTATGATTCCATGATCTCTGAGGGGAAATGGCACTGAAGAGGGCTTATGGATGGAGAGCAAATATCCCAATCTGGCAAGACAAAAAAACGTAGAGAATCTGTTTTAAAGGGTCTTTTCCTCATGGTGGGAATTAAACAAGACAGTATTTACACAAGATACTAGGGGGAAAATAACAGAAGTTCCATTTCTTCCAATCAGGAGAATCTTTATGAGTCATCAGGATTTGCACATTGGACCTGCAAATTAGGCCTCTATCCCTAAGCAAAAGGAGTATCTAACCCTACATGGCCCATGGTCACTGAAAGACACATGACACACATTGCCTGTGGGTTACACAAATATTTGCTAGACAGCACCAGAATGGGAATCAGGATTCCTTGGTTCAGTTCCTGGCATTGGGAGGGGAATACGGCCTACAGTAGCAATTACTGAATTTGTTAGAGAATGTAGCCAAGCACATACCTTTGACACATTCAGTCTAAAAGGTAGCGTGGCTGAGTGAATGAGAGCTACTGGTTTGCCATTTGAGAGACTTAATCTCCATTCCCAGCTGTGCCAGACGTGACCTTGTATGACTTCTCTTCACAATGAGCCTCCTCCAGCCTCCACTCAGGAAGGGCACACAAACGCTGGCTCTCAGTTTCCCACCACCACTGGGGAAAGTATGGGGTGGAGAGGGAGGGTTGCAAACACATGGGGTGTTCACAACCACATCAGGGTACCTGCAAAGCTCCAGTGGTGGTGGAGAGGACAGGAGGGATTCATCAGGGGCCACTGGGTGATGGAGATGGGGAAGGTGTTTAGAAATCCCAGTTTCAGCTTGGGACCAAGAACACCACCTACACTGGGCTGAGCAGAAATTGCTGGAGGCCAGGCTTTATCCATCCGAGGGGTGCCCCAGAACCGAACTAAAGCCCTGGATGCACACTCATTCCCGCCCTCCTATTGCAGGATCCACACATAGTTGTTTGTAGTACAGGCTTCTCCTTGCTTATTAAAATCTTCTAATGTAAAAACTTCTCATAATTCCTGATTAAACAGGGCCGATATACTCTTTAGCCCTTTGCTACCCATTCTGGAGATCCCAGGTACACATTTATGGATGTTACTAGCCTTGTCTGAAGTCAGCAGATTCACCAGTGACTAATTTGCCTCAAACAAAGTAAAACATTCTGATATGACAAAGTGGACTTGGACCTGCTCCTCTACCTCTTCAACAAGAACAAAGGGATAGATGAGCTACAGCATTCCTGAGAAAAGAATATCACTTCTGGACTATAACAAGCTTGCAGGCTAGAACAAGATTTCCTTTTCCATCCTTTCTATTACGGCAACAACAGTGTAAAAACACAGAAGATTGGTTTTGTCCACTGGACCCAGAACAGGAAAATCTAATGACAGCTTCTATCAGCACTTCTGCTGTTCTTACCTGTATCTTTACATCATTTCTGTGCTTCTTATATCTGGAGGTTAACATCGCGGTTGTCTGTACAGCAGCTGTATCTATTACAGCAGTAGCTATTCCTCAGAACCCTGAAAAAAGCAGTTTTGAGATCACATGCCCTGCAAAAACTTACCCAAAACAGGGATCTAGTCAAAAGCCAAGCGTTCTGAGGTAAGTTTCATGCTATGTTATTAAAATCTCAAAGGAGGAGCCAGTTTTCCCTTAGTCTTCATAAGAAAATGGTTTATATTGTATAGGGAGAGTATCCAGAACCTGCAGAACACTTACAGAGAGCCTTGAGAATACAGGATGGATTTGGTATAGAGGCCAGAGGATGCAGAGGGAGGGATGCATTACTGAGTGCTGTGGTGAATCTGATGAACAACAGATTCACTATTCCTCTCCTCTCTTGGAAGGTGAAGGTTCAGCAAAGAGTGGAAAAGCTGATCACGTTCCATATCCTTGCAGAAAGGAAGTCAGAAACCCTTTAGAAGGGTCTGGTTCCTAGATGAGAATGCTCTCTCTGGGGATTCTGCAACAGTTGGAGGCAACCTGTGGGGTGAGAAACTTGGTGAGGAGAACCCAGCAGGGGAGCGGGCCATTAGTAGCAGAAGTGGATGCACTCCATTGCAAGTCTGCACTGAACCGGTGAAGAAGGCTGACAGGGGACAAAGGACACGAAAGCCAGAGTGAACTAGAAAGGGACCTGAAACAAGCACAGCAGCCACTGCCAAGGGGCTGTAACATCTAATAATGATTGTGCAGCCAAAGTGTTCAGACACAATAGATTAGTGTGAGGTAAGGAGTCTGATTTAAGCAAGTGTCTGGCACAAAGCAAAAGGGGGAGTGATACTTACCAAAAACAGGATGGGTCACACAGTGAGGACTGTGGGGTGTGGGGAATGTAGCCGAATCACTGCCTCTCGGGAAAGCAGCCTGCAAGTGGGAATAAGGCAGCTGCTACATATGTATATGATGATGCAAATGCAGAGGTCCCCGACAAGACCACTCATTACAGGATTGAATCCTGGGCAGGGAAATTTACAGGCCAATACCTGCTCTCTGATAGAATGACTGATGAGAAGAGGCAACCCAGGTACTAGGCCCAAGGCACATCTCTGGTGGACTGCCCTGAAGGGCCAAGATGAGATTAGCTGTATTTATCTTTTATCCTTCCTAAGACATTTTTGCTGGAGAGAGCAAAATATCAGAGAAGTGTTCTTACATTACCATGATTTTTAAACATTTTAGAAAAATATTACACCATGTGACTTAGTAAAACCAATTAGAACTGGCCATGGAAAAGGGACCTATAAGTGAAAAACAAAAAAAGATTTTATTGAAGAAAGGGAAAATTGAGAAAAACCAAGCCATTTTCATAAAACTTTTTTTTTTTTTTGAAAATGGATAGGCCACGTTTTCTTCAAAAAGATTTCAAATGAAAAGTTTTGAACAAACAGAAAACCCTACCTAAAGCAGTTAGCCTCCCACTGAGAAATGAGGACAATGCTGGACCACTTCTTATTATGCCTTATAAGCTTTAACAATGATTCAAAGCCAAACTGATACCGTTTCTAATAACATTTTAAAAAACGCTCAGCTATCACTTATCTCCCGCAAACCCATCCAATGATTCCCAGATACTAATTTCCCTAGAAACCATTTGTTAATTAAGACCCCCCCCAAAAAAAACCTTGGGTGTCCAAACTGACCTCAATGTGATATATTTGTCATTTCATCATCATCTCTTATTTACAAACTTCCAGCAACTTTTCGGCCCCATTTGAATTCTACAAGTAAAATTATCACTGCCAAATGTTTTTACTAATATATTAAATCTACTGTTTCCTTCACTGTGTCAACTCTAGATGTTTATAGATTTCTCCTCATATTGGTTCTAATATTTTTCCATAGATTTAAGGCTAGACGGTGTCATTATGATCTAGTCTGACCTTCAGCATGATGCAAATCCCTGAATTTCACCCAGTAATTCATGTAGTTAGCATATTTTAGAAAGATATCCAATCTTCATTTAAGACTCCAAGCAATTTAAAGACACTTTCCTTGGTAACCTATTCTAAAAGATACCCTCAACCTTATTTCCAATTTGAATTTTTCTAATTTCAGTTTCCAGCCTTTGAATCTTGTTATGCCCATCTCCTAGAGTAAAGGGTCTCTAATACCAGTTATCTTCTCCTTGTTGATACTTGCAGACCATGGTCATAACACCTCTTTCTAAACACTCTCTTTTAGTACACTAAACATATCTAGCTCCTTAAGTCACCTTGTGAGGCACATTTTCCATTTTAAGGATCGAAGTTGGCTTTACCAATAGTAACTCCAGATCAACTGATCAACTCCAAGAGTTCAACTCTTGGATCAACTTCAGATCAACTTGGCAGATCAACTCCAAGAGATCAGTATACGTCGGATTTTTTGAATTAGATACTTCCTCCTTTCTCTCTGACTTAAAATAAATCATTAAGAACATTGATTCCTTCTTCAAACCCCCCCAGCACATTAGAAAAAAAATGTGATAATCTGTCCACTAAAAAAAAAAAATTCAAGATCGAACTAAAGATGGTTGAATACTACACTGCATAGTGCTATTCAACCAAGTTTGTATTTTATAATGGCCAAATCACACTAACCTCCTAACGTTATTTCACCAATGCAGTCAGTACTTATTCAATAATATGACTTTTCTGGTAGTTGACTATTTGCAGCTTTAGCTGTCCTCTGCATTGTCCAGTACACCATGCCCAACTGGTACTGTCTGTATTTATGATGTATGCTCATCAGGACAGAGAGACTTCATTTGCACAATGTGGTAAGCATGCATTTGGCCCTGAAGTACTTCTGTTTATACCCCTAAACAAACAAACAGAACCAGAAGGCATATGTTAAGTTTTCCCAGTATTCCATGATTTTTTTTAAAACAAGGTCCTGTGTAAACTTTACAATTTAAAAAAAAAAAAAATCAATTCAGTATCCCACTATATTTCATCCTCATTTATTTCATTTCCCCACCCTTATTCACTAATAAGTCTACTTTTTCTTTCCCCTGATAGATTTGTGGAAATCTTTTCCCCATTCAGCTAACTAACTTTTTCAGCCCTTTTCTTTTTCCTAGAACCCTTAACTATTTTGTTTTGTTCCTTTCTACTTCCTTCCCCAATTGCAATCCATGAAATATATATATATATTGAGCCTGATTCAGCCATGTTTGCTACTTTTTAAAAAAAAAAGTTCAGAGGAAATGCAGGCTCTTGTGGCTTGAACATGTCGTCTTTAAATTCTCGAGACCTCTGCCACATTTATGCAATTTAATACTTTCTCCCACTGTGGGTTTCACCAGATTTCCCTAAAATGTTTTCTTGAAAATTAAATACCCCAGAACCTATTACATTGTGATCCAACTCCCTGTAGGATGCTGAATCCAAGGAGCCCAGGATTACTAACACTACGCTTCACTATAATTCCAGCTCAGCATTAGTTCTGTAGCCCAGCATCTCCCACAAACATGCTACGTACAGACTGTTCCTCTCTGCTGTTCCTGGAGGCAGTTAAAAAATGGTCACATCCCCTTTCCCGTTTGACACCAGATCTTCTGACTCTACAGCAGCAGCCAAGTGGCAGCTTGCTTCATTCCCATCCTTTTCTATTTGTTATTTTTAGCTGTTTTCAGCCAGAAATGAGTGTTATTTTTAATTCAAGCCTCCTTGCCTAGGTCATAGCTGTGACAGATACAGCAATTTCCTGCAACATCCTCAGGAGACCTTATTGTATTAAGTTTCCAGTCTATTGTGGGCTGGGACCTAGAGGACAGAGCCACCATGACTTCAGTTGCATTCTTAAGAAAACTTCCCAAGCAACAGTATTCATGGCTGACACCTCAATGGATGCAATGAGATTATCAGCCCTGCTCAGTAACCAGGTAACACGTGGCTCCAAACCTGGAAAGTAGATGCTCACTCCAAGCAAATCCTATGTTCCTCTCTGTTCACAGGATCTCTCCTCTTTGGAGAAAAATTAGATTACATAGTGGCAGAAAATGCTGCTAAATCTAGGGTAGGCCCTCCCCTTGCTGAGTGTCTTAAAAAAAAAAAAAAAAAAAAAACTGCTTTTAGGCCAGACATTCCTTTTGCCCATCTCCCTCACAGGAGTACCGGAGGAAAAATAAAAGCTATATCAAGGGCAAGTCTCGGAACCCAGGCTTAAGCAGGAAACCCACAGTTAGCTCTGCAATGCCCAAGAACCCAGCATAACAACAAGCAAACATGCTTCCACCCAGACATGAATCTAGGAGGCAGCATTTCCCAATTTCCAGAGGAAAAGAAAGCATTGCCCATTGACAAGTGGGTAAGAGAGATACTCCCTTGAACTGTGGGCTCTTTATCCAGTATCCCACCTCCAGCGACTCCCCCAAGTGAAAATTGCTCCAGAATGAGATCTCCTGGACATAGCAGCAATATCAGGAGTTTCCATAGAAGAAAGGTTCTCAGGGTTCTAATTCATCTTCTTTATTGTTCATAAGTGTGCCGGCGGAGTCAGGCCATCCTTGGCTTCAAGAGATTCAAGAAGTCGAAGAAAACAAAATTCCACATGGAGACCCAAGCCCATGGTCTCCATCCCTAATTTAAGGCGACCTCCTAACCTCTGTGGATCTGGCAGATGCATATCTCCATGTTCCCATATAGCCATGCACCACAAGCTACTGAGATTTGGTTATGGCACAGATCGGTGCCAGAACTGACCATTCCCTTTCAGTCTCTCGTTGGCCCTGAGGGTCTTCACAAAGATGCTGGCGATGATCTTAGCGAGACTCGCGTTGCAGGGTACTCATCATTACCCCCTTTTGGGCAGCATTCTAATCAGGTCTGTGACCCAGGCTGTGGGGCACGCCACCATGATTTGGACTCTGGATCTCCTGTAAGTGCATAGCTTTGTAATAAACATAAAAAAGAAGTACCCTGGTTCCCTTGACAAGGATAACTCACATGTGAGTGGACACAAAGACCTTAGTGGCGAAAGTCTCCCTGTCACTGGACAAACTGCAGAAGATCCAGGATCTCATATCTATAGTGCACAAGTGCATGAGGCCAACTAATGCTCAAGTGTCTTCAGTTAGTGGGTTTCCTGGTAACAGGCATATGGATGACCCCAAAAGTGTGATTGCACATCAGGTGTCTGACATATTACTGAAAGTATGGGACCACTCCCTGGAATGCATGAAGGATCACATGCTGGTCCCAAAGCAGGTACTCAACTCTCTAAAACGGTGGGCAGTCACAAGGAACATCTACAATCGCCCTCCCATATGCCTTCCAGACCCTCTGATTCACACAACTGATGCCAGCCTGTAAGGCTGGGGAGCACATCTTGGATCCAGAACCACTCATCTTGGACTCAAGGCATCTGGAGCCCTCAGAGAAAGGGACCACAGGATCAATCTCCTAGAGCTGTGGGCCTTCAGACTGGCTCTATGTAGGTGCCAGAACCAGTCAGAGAACACAACTCCAGTTGAGTACATAAACAGCCAAATAGCTTGTAAGGACAAGGAGCCCAGCATTACATGCAGAATAATGAAAATAATGAAATGGGCAGAAAAGTCTCTCCTTTCCCTAAAAGCAATTCACATAAAAGTGGAGCTGAACCAAAAGGCAGACTGGCTCAGCAGATGCAAAGTCACCAACTCAGAATGGTACCTAACCAACAAGTCTTCAACCATTAAAAATTAAAATGTCTGTACACTAATGCGAGGAGCCTAGGGAACAAGATGGAGGAACTAGAGCTACTGGTGCAGGAAGTGAAACCGGATATTATAGGGATAACAGAAACCTGGTGGAATAGAACTCATGACTGGAGTACGGGTATTGAAGGCTATGTGCTGTTTAGAAAAGACAGGAAGAAAGGCAAAGGTGGTGGAGTAGCTTTGTATGTCAATGATGAGGTGAACTGTAATGAAATAAGAAGTGATGGAATGGATAGGACAGAGTCTGTTTGGGTAAAAATCACACTGGGTAAAAAAGCTACTAGAGCTTCCCCTGAGATAGTGCTTGGGGTGTGCTACAGACCGCCAGGGTCTGATTTGGATATGGATAGACACCTCTTTAATGTTTTTAACGAAGTAAACACTAAGGGGCAATGTGTGATTATGGGAGATTTCAACTTCCCGGATATAGACTGGAAGACGAGTGCTTGCAAGAATAATAGGGGTCAGATTTTTCTGGATGTGATAGCGGATGGATTTCTTCATCAAGTAGTTGAAGTACCTACGAGAGGGGATGCCATCTTAGATTTGGTTTTGGTGAGTAGTGAGGACCTTGTAGAAGAAATGGTGGTAGGGGACAACCTTGGTTCGAGTGATCATGAGCTGATTCAATTCAAATTAGATGGAAGGATAAACAAACGTAGATCTGGGATTAGGGTTTTCGACTTCTCAAGGGCTAATTTCAAAGAGTTAAGGAAATTAGTTAGGGAAGTGGATTGGACGGAGGAACTTGTGGGTTTAAATGTGGAGGAGGCCTGGAATTACTTTAAGTCGCAGCTGCGGAAACTGTCGGAAGCCTGCATCCCAAGAAAGGGGAAAAAAACTATGGGCGGGAGTAGTAGGCCAAGATGGATGAGCAAGCAACTCAGAGAGGGGATTAGGAAAAAGCAGAAAGCTTACAGGGAGTGGAAAAAGGCGGGATTAGTAAGGGAAGCTACCTTAGTGAGGTCAGAACGTGTAGGGATAAAGTGAGGAAGGCTAAAAGCCGCGTAGAACTGGACCTTGCAAAGGGAATCAAAAACAATAGTAAAAGGTTCTACAGCCACATAAATAAGAAGAAAACAAAGAAAGAAGAAGTGGGGCCGCTATACGCTGAGGATGGAACGGAGGTTAAGGATAACCTGGGCATGGCTCAATATCTAAATAGGTACTTTGCCTCGGTCTTTAATAAGTGTAGTGAGGAGTTTAGGGATGATGGAGGGATGACGAACGGGAATCTGGATGTGGTGGTGGAGGCCAAACTTGAACAGCTTGATGGGACAAAATCGGAGGGACCGGACAATCTCCACCCGAGGATATTAAAGGAATTGGCGCGTGAAATTGCGAGCCCATTAGCGAGAATTTTTAAGCAATCGGTAAACTCGGGGGTTGTGCCTTACGACTGGAGAATTGCTAACGTAGTTCCTATTTTTAAGAAAGGGAATAAAAGTGATCCGGGTAATTATAGGCCTGTTAGTTTGACGTCTGTCGTGTGTAAGGTCTTGGAAAAAATTTTAAGGGAGAAAGTAGTTAAGGACATTGAGGTCAATGGTAATTGGGACAAATTGCAACATGGATTTACTAAAGGTAGATCGTGCCAAACCAACCTGATCTCCTTCTTTGAGACGGTGACGGATTACTTAGACAGAGGCAATGCGGTAGACCTAATTTACCT
>ML675690.1:10707851-10755802 GCA_007922155.1 Mesoclemmys tuberculata
ACTAGATGATCATATTGGTCCCTTCTGACCTATGAGTCTATGATCTTGCAGATGTTTGGTCTCCTATCACCCTAATGCAAAACGTCTGACGTACTTCATCAAGGAAGCATACCTTAAGTTCTTAGGAGGGAACAGATGCCTGCTGTATTCATTCCCACCCTTCTATTCACAAAGCAAAGGATCCAAAATAGAAAGCAGAAGCAAACAAAAATGATAGTGCTAGCTTTGTACTGGTAAGGAGAACCTGGTTTGCAGATCTGACAGAACAGAAACCACTGTCATAGCTACCAGCAATACCAGACTTGCTTTTCTTTGATCCATTTCCTGACCCAGACCGTCTTCATCTAACAGACTGGCTTTAGAAAGGGAAACATTAACAGTACTTGGCCTGTCTTCCAAAGTGTTTGGGACTTCGGTCTCATCCAGGAATCTCCGTCTCCACCTGGACCATGTTCAATGTCTGATGCCAGAGGCGCACAAACCCAAAACACCCAGAAATTCCAGATATCCTGGGCTTTCTCTAAGATGATGTGGATGAATGCCTTCAACCCAGCACCATAGCACAGCAGGTTATCAGTTGTTACTAGCATTCTATTCACAGGATCCTCAGGATCCTTGGCAGCAAACCCCCAGGCACCCAGATTTCTCAACAGTCAGACCGGACACACCAGACACCAGACCAATCTTCCCTAACTGGGATCTATCATTGGTGTTAAAAGCCATGACCATTCAACCCTTTGACTTCATCATCAGCATTCTTCTCTCCATCAAAGAGTTTTCTTGTTGCCATTACGTTTGCCAGGCAAGGGTCAGAGCTGACAGATTTACCTGTGCAGGCACATTACTGCGTGTTTCACAATGATCAAGTGATGCTGAGAACTCCAGAATCTTTGTCTCAAAAAATGAACTCTCTTTTCCATACCTCACAGGTGATCCTTCATTCTGCTCAACATTGTGGCAGCTGACCAACAAGCTGTGGCACACTCGAGAAAGGGTGCTGAAGATTTACCTTGAGTGTACAGAATCCACAAGATCATGCACCTGTATGTCTCTTTCCATCAAAAGTGTCAAGGAGCCAGAGCCTCCAAGCTATCCCTCACTACATGGATCAGACTAAGAACTGTTGAGACCTACAAGGCATCAGGCTTTTGTTCCAGAAGGAATCAAGCCATACTCCACAAGACCCATGGTAACCTAGTTTGATGAGCACGTGCTTTTGCTGAGGAGATATGCAGAGCAGCCACTTAGGCCTGGTCTACACTTACCTTCCGGATTCGGCAGCAGTCAACGGGAGATACGCAAGTGATGTATGAAAATTGCATATCTGTTCCGCGCACCGTCCACACTGCGCTGTGCCACTTACAGAGGTGGTTTTCTTCCGTTGATTTCTGGATTGACTGAGCAGGTCTACATAGACCGCTCAGTTGATCCAGATACATCGATCTTGATGGCGGTGAATTTGCCGCCATCAGTATAGATGAAGCCTTAGTCATCAGCAAACACCTTTATAAGACACTATATAAAGTGGACTTCATGTCTTCTGCAAAGGCCTTCTTTGGCCAAAATGTGCTCCAGGTGGTGGCCCAGTAATGCCTTTCTAGCAATTTTTACAGGGGAGGGGAGAAGGAGTGTCTTTTTATCTCATTCTGTTTTAATTTATTTTTATCCCTCCCCACTCCTGTTCACTGCTCGCTAATTCCATTGCATAGCAGAATTGTGGGAGACACGGCGCTGCAGAAAGGAAATTATTGAGCAAGAAATTTTCTATTCTATTAACAGTGTCTCCCACAATTCTACCCACCTGGGTCAGCATTTTATTTGGATTACCACCATGTAGGCACTCACCTACTATATACAGTTAATGAGCTGATGAGTTTTACAGTTTTGGAATGACTAAGCAGAAGGGGGCATGGTCAGCACAGATTGTGCTGCAACTTTGAATCACCTCTGGGAACTGCAGACAAGGGGGGGGAACAGCCCATGTGTAGCAGAAGTGTGGGAGATGCTGCTAGCAGAAAGGAAATTATTTGGTATGAAATTTTTCATTCCTCTGCTTACAATACACCAATTATTAATATACATAAAAATAAACAATTCTACAGAGGAGATTTTTGATCTATTCTCTTGCAAAAGAGGGAGAGGAAGTCAAATCTCTTCCATTTAAGGAAGATGCAACTCATTTGGCAATATGAACTGCAAACAATTTCAAGCATATACCTTTGGCAGGTAGTGACAGATGTTTGTTGGACATGACAACTTAAAGAGTACGTGTTTTATTTTAGTAGTTGTGAAGAGTAACCATGAAAGCAAAGGAATTTTAATGGATGACACATACTACTTTCAGCTACTGTAGTTGAATCACAAAACACCAGCTAGACTTTAGGTGCAGAATCAAAGCCTATTATTTTGTAGATTTCTCTCTAGCGAAACTAATGATCAATTTCAGCATATTCACCAAAGAGCGTAGCTATTTAGGACCTCAATGAACAATTGGTTTGGGAAAGGCTTAGCAAAGAAGGAAGTCTGAACTTACGGTTAATGCATAGAGGTGAGCATTAGGATATCAGCATCTATTTCCTGTCTAACCCAACAGACTTCATGTATATCTGTGGGCAAGGTATTTAACGTGTGCTTCAGTTTTCCAGTCTGTAAAATACCTACCTTTCATAACAGAGGTTTTGTGAGCCTTCATGTTTGTAAAGATTCTAGGAAAGTAAAGGAAAGGCATGGAACACTATGTAAGTGCAAATTATAATTTCACAATAGAAAACAACTGTTAAGTTTCATGGCCCTTTCTAAAAACTTCTTTATAACTATCTTAAAACAAAAACACAAACTTTTCTGTCAAGAAACCAAAATTGGGTCAGAACTTAAATTGTGTTATATGCCATTAGTGTTAAATTTATCTTAACACTTCATTTGATTTTTTAAAAATCTGTTTATAGAAGAGAGAGCAGCCACCTAAAGTCACATAGAGATAACAAATTTAAGCATACAGCCATACTTTAATGGCAAAGATGTAAATTTCCTCAAGTAGTGTAGCAGTGGAAATACTGACAGGGGCTTTCTCCTCCCTTTAGCTCGGCCTAGAACAGGGATATTACTGCAAGACCACCAGTGACAACAGTTGGCACAAGCCACAGCGTTTCATCTCATCTGCACAGAATTTTATATCCATTTTTATGAACAGTAAAAACAGAACAGGCTAATACTAACCTCTTCAATGACAAATGACTAGAAAAAGACAGTTTGCCTGAATGCACTAGCAATAAAAACTGCAGCTGATAAGCTTTGTGGTCATCTTGTAGTTACAGGGAAGGAGCAACTGTCTTTGGGAGCTGTGGCCATACTTTAGATACCCTGTTCTTGAAACATAAGCACAGCTATCAAAACTGAAATACCACCTAGAATGACTGACAATATTGCTGTATTAATTTTTGACTAGAAAAAAGGTGTAAGGTATTTTCCATTTCATATATTCTCGCATATCTCCATTCTGAGTGTTTCTAATGTTATGTAAAGTAAAATGGTGGAGTAAGTGCTTGTCACAGTATTCAATGTTGTAACATATAGATGATGCAGAGAAAATAACTCTTACCCAACTATGTACAGCTCTTCCATAATATTAAGGCTGAACACTTCTCTTTGCCATCATAAAAGATAAAACTTTTGTCATTTAGGCTTATAATTAACAGACAAAACAGAACATAAAAACGAAAGTCACGAGGACTTTATAAACCAATTAACTGCTAACAGAGGCTAAAAGGAGAACCAACAGCACCATCTACAGGATACTGCAATGTTGCTACATACATGGATGCTCAGGACAAATATGTTCATCTTTTTAGCTTTTGTATTTTGGTCTGATGAATGTTTCTTCAGTTGGAATTTAAGCTTAAACTACAATATCAACAGTAAAATCACATCTTAAAAAAAGACTGACGCAAACCCTGTATTATACTTTGGATGATTTCTACTTACAGTAGTACTTCAGCACCAACACATGGGCAGTTAGGCTGATAGATGTATGTACAATTGAATAATATGTCAAAATCTTAAAATGTTTAGTTATTTATAATGAAATCTGTACAAAACGGTTAAAAACTTCTTTCTATGTACAACTTTTTAAAAAAGAAAAAGTATTGTCTTCATTACCAGAATGTATTAAAACTGGCTCTCCTGTCATCGCACCGGCACCCACCTCTCTCTCTGTGGCTTGTAACAATCACAAAAACCCAACATATTGCTTGAACAAGCCAAGTCGTAAGGCTGAGGTTTACCTCTGAAACATACAACTAATCGATTTAAGCTTTTGGACTCCCAAAATGGTCATTTTAAAAACAGCATGTAAGAGTAAAATATAGATTTTTAAAAGCCTCAGCTCGCATCTCAATGCAACAAGCTGAAGTTAAGAAACAATGAATCAAATATTCCCCAATTCTGAAAATTTGTTTTAAACCAGAATACATTTCTCCCATCCCACAACATTAGAATGAAAACATTTGCCTGTTTAACAGGAACTAGTTAAGCAACTTGGCCTGGTTTTAAATGGTTACATTTAAATAAATAATCAGAGGTTAACTAATTAGACTAGAAGGGCATGTCATGTGCTTGTGGCACAAAAAAGAAATGTTTCGTACATTAAATTAGCATATTTCTTACCTGTTAGTGATATTGTTTATTTCCAAACATTCACCAACAAGTAACTAAAAAAATAAACTATATTTTTAGGCTTATTAAAAATCTGAATATTAATTGAGCTCAAGTGCAAGAAAGCTAACCAATTCAGAAATTCCTGGGGCTTTTCCAGCACTGCCAGAGATACCTTTTATCTCACATGCTATTTAAAAATACAAATATCTACTAAACATTCTCTATTTGTGATGTTTTGCTCAATAGCTACAAAAAGAAAGACACAGTAAATTAAAAGGTCCCTTTTTACTGAAAAGTTTCAGTATCTGGTCAAGAGCTTCATAGCAAGAACTTCTATTCATCTTCTCAATTAGCTGTAGCTTTGCCTTTTTTTTTTTTTTTTTAAAAAGACATACATTCCACTGTCACAGGTTTACTATATCTTGGTAACTATAACGTTTTGGAAACAATTTTAAGATGTGGTTTCTGCAATACTGTCTTGTTAAAACACACAGATGCTTCAAGGGTCCAATGAACAACTCTAATAGGCAAAGTGCTCTAATACATCACAATACAAGGGTATCTTGGACACTCAATTGCCAAATTACATGTAAAGTGCACTCCAGTGTCCCAATTCATTAGGATTGCTCAGCAGAACTTTGAGAGGGGCTGGGCTCAGTGCCTTCCTCAGTACTACTGTCCACATCTTGTTCCATTGCTGTCTCCTCCTCATCAAGACGTTGACTAGTAAAGTTATTGAGCTCCAGGAGCCCACTGGGTTCCACTACCACATTGGAGCTGGAGTGACAAGGGATGGAGTATTGAGGGATAGTCTAAAGGAAAGGGAAAAAAAAACAAATTTTTAATATGCAGTTTTGACAGGTGAGTCAAAGATTTGTGTGTCTGTTAATGAATGTGCCTTAAACTCATGAGTTAACTCATGTCTATTAAACACTTTCCCCAGGTCAATACATTTGTTTTCATCCTATCGATACAATATTACTACATTAACTCTAGCATGAAAGGATCATTTTTGCAGGATCTATTAACTGAAGGATAAATTAAAATGATTAATGAAAGGATAGTCTTGTTAAGCCTGGTTAAGACAATTGGCTGGGACTCAAAAGATCTGAATTCAATTGCCAACTCTGCCAGACTTCCTGTGTAACCTTTGGCAAGTCACTTAATCTTTTTGCTACTTGCCCAGTCTCTAAAATAGGGATAACACACTCACATCTTTTGTGTGTTTTGTCTATTTAGACTAAGTATTTTGGGACTGGGACTTCTCTTACTGTTGTAGGTACAACATATTGCACAATAGGTCCCTGATCTTGACTGGATTAATACAAAGAAAGAATAACATATACAGAGTGGTAAATGTCCTGCAGTGACCAAGGAATACAACAGATGACCAAACCATTTTTTTGTTTTTAAATTCTAGAGTGTATGGACAGCATTTTAATTATTAAAACTGATAATCAGATGGGTATTTTGATTTTGAAATGGCACACACATCATAAACAGACCTAAATATTATGTTGATTAGCATCACATAAATATCTAAGATATACAGATATATTAGAGTGAAATAATTTTTTAGCCCTTACTCTTCAAAAGTTATAAAATCCTAAGTATTGCTAGAAAAACAATTTAGTTGCAGGGTAAATATCACAAAAGTAATTCAAAACATACGTAAACTTTATACAAAAATCAAAGTTAGAGTATTTGTTTCCATCAAAATTACACATTTTTCACCCTAACAAGTGTATATATATAATATGCAATAAAACTTCTCTAATCCAAACACTACCATTTGCATAAAAATACACTGGCACTCTGTCCCCTTCTCTGCAATGATTCAGTATCAGGGTGTTGTAAGTAAGATCTCCAATGACTAGGATTTCAGTGCTTTGACAATCTGTACTATGGAATACACTAATAAGTTATGAAGTACCAAACTAAAAATAAATTAAGAAGAAATTAACCTTTTCACATTTGTTCACTAAGGTCCTGATTCAGCAAAGCACTCATGCATCTGTATAATTTAAGGATGTGCATAGTCTGCAAATCAATGAGGCTTACTCATATGCATAAGCTTAAAAATGTACTTCAAGTGCTGTGATTAATGACCCTTATTCACTAATTTGCAGAAGATTTCCATCGGTTGGAATTAGTGAGATTCTACTGTATCTCATTTATGCTGAAGAAAATTTTACACTAAAAAGAGAGGTAAGACTGTTAGACACTGTAAAAAGACCTGGCACAAATCCCACCTCCATGGTAACAGCAAAAAAGGCATGTTCAAGCATTTCAGTTTGAAGATGATTTGGAATGTCTAGCAAGTTGATTTGTTTCTTTCAGAGGAAAGCAAAGAACACTTAAAATGCTCAGAAGACAGACAGTAGGAATATAGTGACCAGCATGTTTGAGAAATTGTATTTACCAACTTATTGACAAAACAAGCGCTAAAACAAATCAAGCGCATAAACAAGCGCTAAACATTTTTATACTCTTAAATCACTTACTATTTTGGAGTGAAGGAGAACTAAAATAAGAAAAGAAAAAATACTTGAACACCGTTCAGTTGCTATTAACGTGTTAGAGAGGTAAACCTAGAAGTATCTGCTTTATTTTTTAATTTTTATTTGCTCTGCTCTTCTCTTACCTGGATAATAATTTCAGAGGAAATCTCTTCAGCTTTCTTTTGGGATATATTCTGAATGTGTATAAACTGGTTTGTTGAAGGCACTCCTTGTGCATCCATTTTCCTCTCTGTTAAAGCAGGACCAACAGCAGGAGGACTTGAACAGGATTCTTTACATTTCAGTTGCTGGGAGATGGAAGTTGCTGTCATCCCTACTGCAGTCACTCTCGGCACGTTGGTACAAGGTGATGAGTCTGCTTCGCTAGCAAGTTTACTAGTAGACATGGCCTTGTTTGGGGGATCCACTATCATATGTTCTATGTTTGTATCAATCTGAGCTTCCATCATAGACATTTTCAAAATGTCTGCTACTGCTGTCTTCACGGATGCCTGCATGGGAAATAGGCTTGTAACTGGCGATGCCAGTTTGGGCACAGAATTGCCACCTGCTACCTTTGAAACAGTAGGAGGCTGACGCCCCTCAAAAGTTATCTTTGTAACAGTGGATCCTTGAGTTATAATTGGCTGCTGCACCTGAAAATCAAATTTTTGTTGTGCATGTTACAGGTATTTTTTTATTTAAACCTAATCAATATTTATCTGGACAATACAGCACAAACAACATACTTGGTATTAGGAAGACGGTTGAAGCTCAGTGTTTTAACAAAGGAATCAGCAGTGATACGATAACATTTAACTGAAGCCTGGGGAAGGTATCTTTTGGACTGCTAGACAAGGTTTCTAGCAGAATATCACAGCAGCTCCATTTTCCTTTGGGATTTACATCCCCATATAATGTATGTTAATCCCCTCTTATTATTTTATATATACTTCAAGGGGTTGGGGAATAATAGGTTTTTGGAGTTAGTTAAAATACATATACAGTATTTTATTTTCCTCAGTCTACACATCTTCCCCTCCTAAGGAAAGGGAAATTGCTCTGTTAGGTAAAATTTATTTATTATTTAACTGGAGGGTGATGGTGATGTAAACAACAAAGGAAGACGTACAATGGAGATCCTTGGGATACTGCCGTGTATTCGTCTTTATTTCCACAGAAATTTAAAAAAATGTTACGGGAACGGAAATCAATGATGTGTAATACCTAAAAAAATAAAAAACTGGGGCAAATTCCATGCACTGTCGGTTGCAGAAATTCACAAAAAACTGTCCAACAAAACTGATTTGTGAGCTCTATGGATTTTTTTCCCCTATATTATAACATGTGCTTCTCTTTCCTAGTGTCAACCTTCTGATGGGGAAATTAATACCAGCGTAATGAGGAGTTCTCTCTTGCCAGGAGAAAACACGGCTACAGCAACTGGGTTGGAGTTTGGATTTTTCCTCGAACAGCGACGTTTTATTTTGCATGCTATCAATATTCCGTTACCTGGCTTGCTGGCTGTTTCTCTGAAGAGGCAGGTAGCTGCATTTGACTCGGGGGGGGTTGGGGCTGCACGTAGATTTTTTGTGCCGTTGGTGCCTGTTGCAGTTTGGGCAGCTGCTGAGTGGTTTTTACTGCAAGCACCTGTACTACAGTTTGCTGTGGCTGCGCCACTAAGGTAGGGAGTTGCCTTTCTTTGGCCATCACGTGGTGTGAGGTGTGCTGTGCATCTGGTTTGGTCTGTGCTTGCTCTTGCTGAAGCGGGGTTAGCTTTTGATGCCGAATAGAAAGCTGGGGCATTTGCGGGAGTTTGTGCTGGATCTGATCAGCCTGCAGGTGGATGGTCTGCTTTTGTTTAGTCTGGAAGCACTGCAGAGTTTTCACTTGCAATTGAGTCTGTTCCAGTTGTGGCTGACTCAGTTTCTGCTGTTTTTGTGTCTGTGACTGTGTCAGGGCAGATCTGTAAAACAGACCAGTCTGAGGATCTAGGGTATCCATCTCTTCCACTTCTCCTTCCTCAGTTCCAAGTTGTTCACTGTGTTTGGTAAATGCAGTGTGGCTGCTTAAAGCCTTAATAAAAAAAAGTTAAAAATGAATAAGTAATGAGACATCATCTAAATTACTGCAGAACACACAAATCTCGTGACATTAGAGAAGATTTAAACTGGACTGTTTTAAAAGCAGAATACATCACAGGATTTCAAGTGTCCAACAGAAACATCTTACGATGGTGAGTTCCCAAAGCCATAGCCCTCAATGGCTATTTCCATATCATAATATGGTAGGTCCTGATGTGCCACCCACTACTTGCCTCTTAATTGTAGGTGGTTTTACTCTCTAAGGAACTTGGGTTGCTCTTACATTTGGAGGACCAAGATTTAGCTCACCTCAAACTCCATGATGGCTGAATGGGAAATGGAAGGGATTGGCTGGTGCAATGGAGATCTTAGGTTGGTGAATTGTCAGGTTCTTGTTCAAGCCAGGAATTGCTATTTTAAGAGATTCTGATCCTGTTTTCTAACCCTTTGTTCTTCTACTTGGAACCTGCCCCATTTCTCATGCACAAAGCACAATCTCTCCTTTCTCAGACTCAGTCCTTCCTGCGTTGATTTCCTCACCACTGCCATGTCTGTATCTTCATACCATCAAAACTACTGTCCTGTGTATCATGTCTGAATTAGACTAAATTCCTTGGGGGACAAGAACACTGTCTTGTTACATGTTTTGTACAACATTGTGTATATCAACAACCCGAAATAATAACTAAGTCGCCTCATTCAGTCAAAATTCTACTTCTACAGCTGCTCTCTGCAGAGGCTTTACAGACCTTATCTAAATATGAACTACATAAAAAGTGAATAGTGTAAATCTACCCAGGGAACTTCACAAACCTGGAGTAACCTTATCTTTGTTACTGCTGGCAGACAACAGAATGTTGACTCTTGAATGAGAGATGAAAATTAAACTATTTAAAAAAGAAGTTAACACACCACAAGCTTCTTCCTTTGCTTTTTACTGGGTTATCACTTTCATTTGAGGTGTTCCACCACACATTTTAAAGCCGTCTCTCAGCTGTAACTTGGAAAGTTAAGAATTTTGTCACTGGCCTCTGTAGTTTGGCATTTCACAAAGCCAAGCTCCACACCAAAGACAACTTGTCTCTTCTATGTTGTCTCCAATTCTGCTCCATTTCCTTCCCCTGCTTCAAGACTAACATAGTCCTGTAGAGCGTTTCCCCCTTTTATTACTGTATAGAGAGACAGACAAGTCCAACTCTGCTGTCAGGTGGACTCCCACACAAACAGAGGGCTCAGAGGCAGCAACATCCTTCCTAAATGGCCAATAGCAAACATGTAGCATATATAAAACTCCTCCTCCACTTATTGTTCTCAGATAGCCAAGGTAGATGAGGTAATATCTTATTGGACCAATTTCTGTTGGTGAAAGGTACAAGCTTCCAAGATAAAAGATATTACCTCACCTACCTTGTCCCATATCCTGGGACCAACATGGCTCTGGCAACATTGCAACCAACTATGGAAGATATTCTCAGGTAGTCTTTTTTTTAGTCTTCTACTTGAGGAAGGCCAACTCACAATGGACCAAATTCTATCCTCATACTTGGGTTTCCACTGACACCAACCAACATAACGTTTGCATTCAAATCAAAACCTGGCCTTATATAATTCACATAGTCTGTAAACATAAGTAGGCTGTTTGGAAAAGAAAGGGTACAACCTGCTGCATGATATGGGTAATTGCGCCTGTGGAAGATGCAGGGATAGATTTCACCACAACAGAAGTCTGTGTTGCTGTTTGCGATTGAGCGACATGCTGCAGCAGAGTCCTCTGGGGCTGGGTTGACTGCTGGTGTGGCTGTGACCGATGACTGACTGAAAGTAAAAAGGTTAATGGCACTTCCAGAGAATTAGCTGTAGTAGCTGGAGCTACCTGCTTTATAGTTTTACCTTCAAGTGAAAGCAAATATAGATGAAATAAAAATCTGAATACAAAATAAGTCCTTTACTGTATGCTAGCTTCAATCTCAAAGTGTAGATCTACTCTGAGAAGCACCTTTAAAATGGCATCACAGGGTCTGGTGTTCATCTGAGTGATTTCTGAGCAAGTGTGTGCTCAGTTTAAAAATATCCTCCATCCCTAACTGCTAGCCCTGCAAACTGAACTTGTGCTCAGAGTCTCAAGCTGGCTTCTTTCACACATCACCAGTAGAAAACACTCTGGAGTCCAAATTATGCTGTTACATTTTCGCAACTCCATTGAAGGCAATGCGGTTGCAGAGACATAAGTGAAAACAGAAAAACGTGATTACAGAAAATTACTGATAATTATATGTTAGAAGGGAGAACTTTGGGAACCTGAGACCTTACATTAAACGTACAGGGCTGGAAATTAGAAAACGTTTACTTGTAAAGAAGTTGAGCAAATTTGCTCAGAAGTCACTGAGACAATACACATGAACCCATCATACCTGTTTTTAGAGTCACTTATCAGACTAGCATCACACTAACTTTGGAGCTCTAGTTTTGGCTCCATAACTAACCAGATAGGTAGGCAGAGTGAAACGGTCCTAAATTCAGATGATTTATTCTATTATTATCTAACAAAGCAGTCCACAGCACAAGACAGCAGCATCAATGGAGAACCCAAATTAGTTTATACCTACTCATAGCATTATGTAGTTATGTGCTTTAACTTACTCCTAAATATTTCAGACACGGGAAAAAATGGTATGTTATAGATGGCTCAAAGGAATATGGTAAAGGCCAGCTTATAACCAGACTTAACTGACAGTGATCAGAAAGGCATCTTTGCTAGTAGTTAGAACAGAGGCCAAAGTTTGGATGAACATGGAAACTTAACTTGCCACCCCTAGAGAGGGATTGGATAAAGTCAGCATTGGCTTGCATGTTGTACCAGCTCTTAACTGGATCTCCCCAACAGTTTCCACAGAACTTAAAACTTAATTTAAAAATAAAGTTTCTAACCTATATGGTTGTGTAGATATTCTTCCGAATGTGAACCAATACAGAGTTGTCTTCCTGAGTCTGCAGACAGACAAAAAATGATAATACTAAGAAATGTGAGGTGTGAACTGTCCCATCCAACTCAATGAGTGTTAACGCTCAAGCCTAACCGCTATTTAGATTTTTTTTTTAAATGTGCCTAATCCTTGTGCTAGACAGAGAAATCCTTGTGCTAGACATATAAATGTCAGTATAGTATATTATTTCACTGCTTATCATTGTAGTATCCTATTCTGGGATTACTGACATACTTTTTTGTTTCAAATACAAAATCAATGACCTGCGCTCCTTAAACTCAGGTGGGAAGATACTGGTGAAATAACTGTAGCTGTATGCTGTTACAAAGGCTGCTGCTTTCCAATCCACAGTTGGCTACATTTAATTGGTTGGAAAAGCTTATCGACCTCAACTATGCACATTCCCTGTACTTCTGTAAATCACTGAGCTTTGTTTTAAAACCCCCCACTATTTTCAGTTACTGATTATTGTAAGTTCAGAGAAGCTTTCATTGCTGTTGTTGGTTATCCCAGATCTATGGATAAAGAGAACTTCAAGCTAAAGGAATACTGAATGTTGAATATTGAATTTTTTAAAGCACTGATTTAAAATATATGTGCAGTTCAACTTAACTTTTCCAGTAAGTCCTGGAGAAATATGAAACTGGGGATTTGAATACAATGCACAGTGTATGGTGATGTCAGGGAATGAGACTGATATTCAGTTATCTAGAGTTTAGTTTAATAATATTATAATGTAAGCTTACTTGTTGTTAAATACTTATTGTACTTCTTATTAAAATAATATTTTAATATTAAGTCAATGCTTTTCCACCAGGGATCCACTGGAGCTGTGACTCTCACAATCAGAATTGAAGCCAGATACAGTAAGCAGTATAAAAAAAATAAAAGTTCCATACAACTTAAATCTGGAGGTAAGGGGGCAAAAATGGAAGGGGGGGCAGAAGTGGAGGAGAAAATGAAAAATAATGGAAATACCACATTAGATTTTAACAAATACTAAAAACACAAACCATATTTCAAATACATTTTAATATAAACAAGCATTATCCTGCTTTCGAACAGACATTTTCACCACGGTTAAAACTTAATTGGGAAATGCAAACTGCAAGCATGTAGAGTGTTCATTCAAGTGCTGAATTTAAGAAGCTAAACATGCTAAGCCTTTCTGGATGGTGGCTCAGAGCAAGTGTCTAGGGACAGAAGAGTGTGTTCATTTGCGGGAGTTATTGCTTAATCAGACAGCCATCCAGAGGAAAAACACTGGAGTATTGAGGCAGCATGAGGATTAGAAATGTGTTTTAGACAGATGAGAGTAGATCAGTTAAGTTTAGTGAAAGATGAATCCCAATAATAAGTGTGATATGCCAGTTAAAAGCACTTCAAAATGGATATGGAAGTTTACCAGCTCACACTTCAAATGTACTTGCCCACAATGTCATGAGACTGGCAATTATAATGGAAAATGCCCACTGGGCCAAAAAAGGGCTATTGCTCAGTACTGGTGAGCTGAATTCTGCAAAGCTGGGTGCACTACTCCAGCAAGAAATTTTTTTACTCTTCTCACATCATCATATAATGAATCCTGAGCTTCATGTTCTACTTTTCCTTCCCAAGAGTTTTCCCCAAAAACATCAACAGACACTTTGCCCTTTCACCACCAGATCAAAATGGAATACGTGTAAATGATCTTCCTTGAAACAATGACCTTTTCTTTCATTGTACACCAGAAATAGATAGATAGATCAGAGACTGTGCATCTACAAGGAAACAGAAGAAGCAGCCCCTGCCCCTTCATATGGCCTCAAAGTAGGGGAAGACGACTAGCATGATTTTCCTCTACAGAAATACTATGAGGAAAGGAAGACAGAAAATATTGAACCTTCCCACCCCATGCAACAACAAACAAACAACAAAAAGGGTCTAGTACTACAAAAAACAACCTAATATCCAAAGTATGTTTTTGTAGCCACTTACCAGTTGTAATATATTCAGCAACTAGTTCTGATTCTACCACAGCAATGGAAGGGCTTTCTGGTGAATGCCTCTTTTCCTGAGTCATCTGAATAGGAACTGCCATTTGGCTCAGGTCAATAGTAGGTTGTCTTGGTTTTGATTCTAACTTCTCCTTCACTGCTTAAAGAGATTTTTTTTGGGGGGGGGTGGGGTAGGGGGGAGAAGAGCAGTGCACCTTTTACTAAAATAGACTCCAACTGAAGTTAAATACATAAAAAAGGTAAGAGAATACATTTGCTATAAATCCAGAAACAGTCCCAAGAAAGTGGGACATAAACAAGATATACTGTACTGCCAAACTGAACACTTGCAAGTGACTAACATGATTCAAAGTGATCCCAAACACACACCTGTTGTCTGCTGGAGTTCCAGCAGTGCTTTTATTGTAGAAGTAGCTGACTGTGATTCACTGGATACATCTTGGTAAATTATTGTAGGGCTGGTATCCACAGCAATTTCATGTTCTGACCAATCCTGACTTCTAGATGCAATCACATGAACGACAGGCTGGGAATCTGTTATACAAAAGAATGAGGACAAATCAAATCAACCAACTGCAATGTTCCCTACCTTTCGGTAATTGCTGTTCTTTGAGATGTGTTGCTCATGTCCGTTCCAAGTAGGTGTATGCACATCACATGCACAGTCACCGGAAGGTTTTTCCACTAGCAGTACCTGTTGGGTCAGTGCAGCCTGGAATCACCCTGCTAATTCTCATGGGAGAATTTGAACTAACTCTGTATATGGACTATTTAGTCTTCATTTCTCTGGACTGGATTTCTGACAAAGCAGCAATAATAAGGACTGATGATGATGACGACCCTCACATTGTTTGCGTAATTTCAGAGACTTTGCAATATAAGTTCTTTGCAACTCAAGTTATCATCTCTACTTTGAAACTGACATAACTTTATTTTCCTCTGTGTACGTACACTGAGCTTTTAAGCATTACTCTTTCCTTTTTTAAAAAATAAATCTTAGTTAGTTAAACTTGTATTTGGATAAGATCTGAACTATTCAGTGACCTGTTTGGGAATGTGTCCGATCCTTTCAGATTGGTAGAACTTCTTTACATATGATGGATAAAGATTTTCAGTAATCCCCATCATGTTTGCTTTGGCTCTCTGGGTACTAGCCAAAGGGCTTGACAGTTTTTAAGGAAACTGTGTTTTGTCTTCTGAATGACCAGTGAGAAGAACAAACATCAGTATTTGGGGTTTTGCCTGCTCTATTCTATGCAGTTTTGCCCTGTTTAATTTATCTCAGCATGGCTCCCCTACAGCCAATGTCACAGCCACATTGGTGCAATGAATATGATCTTGACCTGATCTTGTCTGATCTTGAGAACTTTTAGTAGTAATGGTGTTGCTGGATATGCATCAGAAAACCATCTTCTAGAAACTAGGGATCGAGATCACATCTGGACCAATACCTGATATATTTTGTGTTGGCTACCATGGCAAACAAATCAACATCCAGGAACGCCCAAGTTAACGTTTTCTTGTGGAGGACTCAAAAGTTCTGTTCCCTCACATAATTTAGAGAGAAATTGCTGATGAAATTGTCCGTCATGGTGTTTTTATACCTGGCAGGTACAAAGCTAAGATGACTATCAGTTTGACTATGGACCAATTTCAGAGCTTTATCACTTCAGCACAGAAAGATGGGGAATGAGCTCTCCTCCTCCTTGGGGGTTAATATAATAAATGCATGACATGTTGTATGTCATTATCTTTATTGACTTGGATCTGAGTAGAGGTAGAAAGCATTTCTGACTGGTCTCAATTCCAAAAGATTGGCATGAAGCTGCTCCGGCAGTAAACATTTGTCCTGAACTTTGTAAGGTCCCAGATGTGCCCCCAACCCAAAAGTGAAGTGTCTTATGTTATCACTCTGGTAGGGGATTCTGGAAGAACAGCACACCTGTACAGATTTTGGTCAGGTCCTTCCATCAGTTGAGTGACTGTGGAATGCATTGGGGAAACAGACAGCAATCTGTCTTGGTTGTGCTTTCTTGGTTTTTAAACTGTTTGAAGACATCCCTGTATGTCTCGGAGATGTAGCATGGCATGCTGCAATACAGAGACACAAGCTGACGTGTCCAAGCAATTGAAGATAATCTCTTAGTGTTATTTGAGAACTGCACTGAATCTCTGAGATGGGATTCAATAATGTGAGAAATCTGCTGGAAAGGAGGTACGCGATGCCTGTCAGTGCATCCAGGGAAGCATCTATGATGTCCAGATGGAGTCAAAATGGACTTTGAGAGATTGATTTGAAGGCCTAGGCTGTGAAACTGAGACCACATCATCTTCACTGCCATCAAAACTTTCTGATACAATCTGTCCCTGATAAACCAATCATCCAGATACTGGAAAACTATTATACCCAAATGAAATAGGTGGGCAGCAACTAATGCCAGAATCTTTTAGACTATCATCGGGCAGGAAGATAGGCCAAAAGGGAGCAGCCTGTATTGGTAGTGCTCACTGAGGATTAGAAAACAAATAAAACTTGTGTGTGAAGGATGAATACCAACATAAAAATATGAGTTTTGCAGACTGATAATTGCAAACCAAACTCCTAACTCTAACAAGGAAATTACTGCTGGAAGGATCACCCGTCATCTTGAATCTCTGCTGTTTTACACATCTATTTAAAGACCTGAGGTTTAAAATTGTTCTCCAACCTCAATTTTGAGGGGGATCAATTAGTACTTTGAATAGAATCTCCTTCCCCTATGCTTTACTGGTTCTATTGCTCCTAAACACAAAAGTGAGGAAACCTCTTGTACCAGCAATTGATCATGAGAAGGGATGAGGGAAGGGGAGGGTTAGATTTGAAATGGATAGCGTAAGCAGGTGTTATGCTCTCCCATGCAGCTTGAAAATAGAAAAAATGGCATCCAAAAGGAGAGAGAATGTTGCAGCTATAAATCCTTGTTGATTGGATGGTTGATATTCTCAACCAATCCATCACAACTGTTGCGTGGAGATTGCAGATGGTTGAGAAGATGTAGCTGAAGGAAGTCTCTTTTTAGAGTATGTTGGCCTCTTGGATGGTGGCTCAGATGGCTACAATAAGTTGAATATAGGGCTAGGAGTGCTCTTTTTACCCTCTGAGACCAACATCACCTCTTCTTATTTATAGGAGCATAAATCCTTACAGATGGCAGCTTGGCTCTCATGTCCTTTAAAGTGTGGAGAGATATATCCGTCAAGTCTGCAAAGAGCTTGCAATCATCAAAAGGGAAGTCTTTGACAGTGCACTGAACTACTCCTGAAAGGCCCCACAACTGCAAAGACTCTCTATTCATGACCAGTGCAGTGGATATAGATCATGCTGCTGTACCAGCAGCATCCAAGGATCCTGGAATGATATCTTTGCCAGGAGCTGACCCTCCTGTATAATCACTTTAAATTGGTCACAATGTTCCTTTGGCAGGTGCTCAAAGGAATTCAATTTGTTGAAATTCAAGCAGTTGTATTTGGCCACAAGCACTGATAGTTCATTATTCTGAACTGAAGTACAGCTGAAGAGTAAGATGTGTGACCAAAAAGAATGAGCTGCCTGTGGTCCTTACTGTATGGAGTGGACTTTGAGCTATGCTGTCTGCCTCACTCATTAATGACCTTCAATACCAGGGAATGTGGAGATAAGTGAGAAAATAGAAACTCTGATTTTCTAGCAGGGAGTTAATACTTTTTATCTACCCTTTTGCAGATGGGTGATGCGGTAGCTGGGATTTGCCAAACTGTCTTGGCAGGATTCATAAGAGCTTCATTGACTGGAATGGCAATCCTCATAATTGTGAAGGTGTGTAAAATATCTAGGAGTTTATAGTGAGACTCCTGTACCTTCCCTGAGAGAATCTGTAGCGTGTCAGCAATTCACTTCATCAGTTCTTGAAACTGCCTGATGTCATCGGCCATAGAGGGGGTGGAAGCATCACAGTTTCATTAAGTGATGAGGAAGAAATATTTGTAAAGGTTGTCACCCTCTTGATCCACCCTTTTTCCTTGCTCCTCAAAGGTCTCCTCCTTTGGCATAGGTGGTGATAGAAGAGGTTGAGGAGAGTGGGCCCTTCTCTGCTTCCTCCAGTGTTATGAAGACAATTGCACACTGTCAACAATACAATGCCTATAGGTCCCAGCAAGGCCACTGAGAGGGGCTAAATGGCATAGGTAGAGGCATCCGTGTTCCTACCATGGGGGTAACATTTGAGGTCTATCGTCCTATAATATGTTAGTGTAGGAGGGAGAGCAACGTATCCTAGAATATACAGAGGAACCCTGGACTGATCTGAGAGTCTGAAGAGGAAGTGGAGAGGGGAATGGAAGTTCCACCTGAAAAGTAGACAAGGGTGAGTGAGTATGGTATTCTAGGAGATAGACAGGTTGGTGACAAAGAGAGTCTTGAGGCTGATAAACCCCCAGCACTCACTAACAAAGATGACTCTGGTTCCAAAGATGCTATCAGATCTTTAGGGTACCTAAAAACTTGCAATATCAAAGGTGTCAAAGACTGGGTCAAGTAAGAATCTGTGGAGGATGGCTTTGGTATTAATGCAGTTGGTACCGAGCGCTTGGTGTGGACTTGAGTAAGCTCTATCAGTAAACTGGAGTCTTTGGTGCCACTAACTTTCTAGTTACTGGTACCTAGTGTTATTTGGGGACAGACTTAGACCTTTTCTCAACCGCATCTCTGTCACTCTGGGAGCTCAATACTGACTCTGGCTCAGATGATTGATTCCTCTTCACCTTTGTGGTACTGGTATCCCTTGGAGCCTGCAAAGAATTACATTGGGTCCTGAGGTCTCTGTAGTCACCTTATATGTTGGTAACAGATTATCTTGGAGATTTACTGCTTACCACCTCCTGCTTAGAGGCAGATATTGAGGCTGATCTCTGGTGACTTGGAATTTGATGTGGCTGGGGCACCAGCACTACTGGGAGGTATATATACAGAGGTTCCTCCACCCCTGGAATCAAAGCTGGTCATAAAGCTTGCTCCATCATCAGGAGTTTAAAGTTGATCTCTATTTTTTCGGGATCGACCCTTGAAGGACGTGCAGATCTTGCACTTACTGGGGATCTGATTACCACCTAAGCAGTAAAGGCACTGAAAATACCCGTCACTGACTGGAGTAGCCTCATGGCAAGAGAGGCACCTTTTGACTCCCAGAAAGCCTGGCATTCCCAAGTGAACAAACAAAAATTGACTCCTATAAAACGGAAAAATCTTAAATCACTAACTATATCTCTGAATAATTGTGTGTGCGCGCATTTTTAATGAAAGGAAAAAAGAAAAAAAAGGGGAACAGCTGTTCCAGCAACTAAAAACACTAAGAGGTCACTAACTACATAAACTAATGAAGACACTGGGGACAGTCTGCCTGTGCAGTCTCTTATAGCCTCGGTGCAGGCCACAAAAATATGTAGCGTGCATTGGCAGGCCAAACGAGCACTCCCACCAAATATCTCCAATTTAAAGGATAGGGCACAGGTGCACCTGAAGTGGCACGCCCACAGGGATATACCGCAAAGAAGAACAAGTTTTACAAAGTTATATTGGAGGGATGAGTGGAGGAGGATTATGTATATGAAAAACATAAATGTTTGCAGAGAAAAACTGAGTCATTTTGCCTAAAGGAAATGTTTAAAAATACTTGTGTATGTATTCTCTTAATGTGTGCGCAAATCTCCCACTGTTACAATGGATGCCGTTGCCCAGATTAGCTGGGGATTAAAGGACGACCTGAACCGTATGTTTTGGACTTTTTTTAAAGTAAATTATTTTATACTTCGGAAACTGATGATTGTCAGTGAAAAGTGAACCATTTTAGAACTAATACTATATACTTATCTAGAATATATCAACAAATCTCAAAGTGCTTTCAAAAATTAATCCCCAATATCCCTGCAAGTAGGCAATAGCCTCATTTTTCAGATAGGGAACTGAGACATGGGGTCAAAAGACTCACAGAAAGTCAGTATTTGGAAACGGTTCTTCTGAGTCCCGATGTCCTGTCACCTAACCAGACCAGATGACCATACATTTCAAATATAAAAGAGAAACAAGTTATACAAAACTAGTTTACATCTTTGGGAAAGGGAATCAAACCTTATTCCTTAGCAAAGTGATCAGATTTACCTTGGGAGCTCTGGGAGGACTCTGTAGAAGAGGAGCTGCTATCAGTGTAGCTATGTGGTTCTTCCTTCACTTCTGGAAGAGAGGAGTTTCCTGCCTCTGCCACCCTGGATGCCTGCTGCAATGTTTCAGTTACCAACTGCCTTGTCTGCTCACTCACAACTGTAGCTTGAAATGTCACTGGCTTTGGTTTTATGAGAACCTAACAGAAAAAACAGTTCAGCTATTTACAGTAAGAGCAGTCAAGAAAGGATCAAACACTTTCCAAAAAGCGTTTCTTGAGCTTCAGTTGCACACTGTCCCCTGATATGTAATCAAGACGGTATATACAAGCCCTACATAATCCACTTTCTTTATGTTCTTATCCATAAAAAAGCATGACAGATTCCTACACAACCAATTAGCATCTGTGAGAACTATATAGATCAGGGGTTCTCAAACTTTTTCTTTCTGAGGCCCCCCCAGCTGGGAGAGGGGGTAGCGTCAGGGCTCTGGGCTGCAGCTGCTGAGTGGGGGAGCTTGGGGTTTTAGCCCTGCAGAACACCACGGTTCAGGGCTTCTGCCCCATGGGGTGCCAGGCAGCGCCCAGCAGGGCTCAGGCCAGCTCCACATGGCAGGACCAAGGGAGGGAGCACCACCTCCACCCCCTGACTCACCTTGGCAGGACACCCAGCCTGTCTGGGTTGGGCAGGAAGGGGAAACGCAACCAAGTTATAGCTCAGGGCTTCTGCCCTGTGGGATGCCAAGGGTTCGCAGATCCCCAGAAAACGGCTCGTGCTGATTGAGAACTGCTGATACAGATCATCTACTTAAGGTTACAGGTTACTGATTGTTAAACTATAAAGCATAATAATAATCCAGTAAAGTACTTGATCAGATGCTTGACATTCAAATGATTTATGGGATTGGGCACTAATTTAGAAGACACCCAGTAGGCTTTTCTGAACAATTCCTGAACAATTCAGAGAGATTCAGAAAGCCTGTATATGAATGTAACTTCATTTATCTATATAAGACCATAACTCTAAAATGAGTTCAAGTTTAGAGTGCCCAGATTATGCTAGGTAGAGTTTACGCCTAAAAATTCCAGAGGGTTAGTTGTGTTAGTCTGTACACAGCAAACTTTAAAGTGCTACAGGACTCTCGTTTTTGCTGTGCAAACTAACACAACTAACCCTCTGGAACTTTTCACTATAGAAGGCACTGAATTTAGCTGTATGAAATGAAAATCTATGTTAGTCTTTAAAGTACTATAGGACTCTCGTTTCTACGCCTGAAGTTAGAGCATACGCTTAAAGTTGAGGAGTTTAGTGACCATATTACATGCTTATGTACTACAATTGTCAATCTGCGTTCAGTGGCATAGGGACCAGAACAACAGGAGTCAGGTCTAAGGTTCATTAGATGAACCTAAACTTGCAAGGACCTTGCCTACTTTGTACTTGACTCAAACCACTACTATTAAGCCATCAATTTTAGAAGTACTAAATTCACACAACAAAAAGTATTAAACAATGTTATGGCACCTATCTTCACAGTACCTAAGTTCCTACATCTAACCACCATATGACACTGTTTTGAACAGGTTCTGGCAGACAAAAGGAGGACAGGAATTTCCATGTCAGATCATACTAACAGTCTAACTACCCTGATATCTTGAGGCCAGATGCTTCACAGTCACTCCAAAGGGCAGGTTTGACCCCGAGTGTGAGCATATGAAGCTGCTTCTTGCCAGTCCCTGAGGTTGAAGGATTATGGGGAACTTCCTTCCCTCTTTCATGGCCCCAACCTCTGCTACTTATTTTCGTAGATTACAGTTGAAAGCAGTAGCTTCCCTTTAGGAATACACACAGCCCTGAAGAATGAGCTGATTTTTATTTCATGCAAAATATGTTTATATTTATTTATATATACATATACATATATATATATATATATATATGATTTGCCTTACTACTCTGTAGCAGTGAATTCCACAAGCTAGTTTTACACATTGCTTAGGAAGTATTTCCTTTAACGTTTAAAATGTATTGACTTTTAATTTTATCACATATTACCTCTGTCATGAAACAGAACAATGAATAGTGTGACTGGCCTTCTCTATACATTTCTACCATTTATCTACATCACAGACCTTTCAGTCACTCCTCACAGAGAATAATCTTCCTCTCCACACCTGTAATCCTCTCTCTTAATTATACTTCATGCCTTACATGCTTTTTGGGAACTTTGTTGCACAGAATGTTTATTTAACTTATAAATCTTTTTGCACGATTCAATCTTAAAATATTCTGCTTGAATTCTACCAATACAGGCTCTGGCCTCAGAGATAAGAGTGGGGCTTTTCCCCAGGAAAGTAATGTGCTTGAATACCCATCCAGAGTGCTAATGGAAGGGACAGAGCACCACACTGCCAAACATTGTTAGGCTTCAGGGAGAGACCTACTTCATGAAGTGCATAAGATACACGTTACTATAAAGAGATCAACTTCACCCCACACCAAAGGCTCTGAAATGCAAAGGACTATCAACACCGTAAAGGATTGTCTCTCTTTTTACATAAATCTAAGTGTTTCATAAGACAGAATGAGTCCTCACTGTACCTGTGTTTTCCCTTGCTGCCCATAAACAATTTTGGTTGGGATGATTTTGGTGGCTGGCTGGACAGTGGAGCCTATTCCTTTCGGCTGTGTGACAATCATTTTTGTGATGGGTCTGGTTGCAGTAATGATGGCAGGTTTTGCCCCTGCTGGCACTGCTTGAATAGTTTTCTCCCCCTGAAGTAAAAGCAAAATTTACATGTTAACTCGCAATGCAATTTCATCAGTGATATAGAACACCTTCTTATCAAAATATACTTAAAGTTATGTTTGAGGCAGTACAATGGCTGCCATGTAATACGTCAATCACTTTCTTCAATTATCAGGTTGATTTCAAAGAACAGATGCATTTAATAGGAAGTAAATTCAAAACCCAAGCACAAAAATATCTACTCATTTAACCATACTATAATGAGGAGGCTGATGTTGAAAAGTCTAGTAAGAGTTTATGTGGCCTTAAGAAAAAATTCTCGCTCTAGGAAAGTAGAATTGTACATGCTGTTTAAAGGTATACTCAAAACTTTTAGGAGTTGCTCTTTGTCGGTATGAACATCTTGGATTATTAAAACTGAGAACACTTTAAATATTTTATTCACCTTTCACAATGTATGCTGTTCTGAATTTATTTTGGTTTCCACAATGAAACTAGTTTGGCCAGTTTTATTTCTAGTTCTCATGTGGTTTTCTTGGGGGTGTGGTGAAGAAAAACGGTGGCTTGCTGCAGTGCAGTTCACTTTTAATTTGTTAAGCATAGACAAATGCTTTATAAGACACAGCTATGAAGACAGTCTCTGCTTCAAAGAATTCACATAACAGAAAATAGATTCCTCCACAACTCCTTTCCAGACATACTTTGTTCTTTTAATGTATTTGATGTTATTAGGCCTATCACTGGCGCAATCAGTAGAGATGGTCAGGAATGTTCCAACAAAATGTTTTTATCAGAAAATGCCCAATTGTCATCGAACCTATTCACAGGAACCGTTCTATTTCAGTGAACTTGCAACAGATCCCAGGAAGACCAGACTCTTGTAAACCTGACAACAAGAGTCTACTCAGTTTCACTGCTACTATTTAGTGGTTGGCAGCAGTAATACTGAGGGGAATCATGTCATTTTCATTCAGTGGCTTGCAAGGTCCTTGGCTCTGCTGCAGGATGCTGGGGAGCATATTTTATTTTGGAACAACATATGCCGGTATTTTCAAAATATTGCAGGATTTCAGTTCAGTGAAAATCTGAGTTTTCATCTTTTCATCCCAATTTAGGAATTCCCTGAAAAACTTAGAAATACAGGGTGGCTATAACTGATATAGAGTCAGATATATAATATTATAAACTATGTTAAATGTGCAGAATATCTGAAGGATCCTCCTTTCACAGATTGGATCAGAGGATCCCATTCTCACATTAAAAGAAGAACTGGTACAAGAATCCAGTTATTTTGTACAGTTCCACCTTTTTTGGATTGCACAACATCAGTAACCCAGAGACTGCTGGACTGGGAATACAAAGAAGGGGAAAATATGAGGCTTTAAACCAACTTTAGCAGTCCCTATTGACTCCTCATGAGCCCCAAAGGGCACACTAGCCCCTCAGTTATCACTGACCTAAGCCCACGTTGCATCTGCTGGACAGCTCCTGAGAGTTCTGCTAGTCAAGACCACTACATGAAACCAAGTTTATCACAAGCTGAAGAGGGCAGAAGACAACACACACTCTTGCTTGGTCTATGGATTTGAGACTTAAAACTCTTGCTTACCCCAGCATTTAACAATGTTGTAACAACATTTTTGCCTGGAAGTCCCTGAATTGTTGTTCCTTTTCCAGTAGTTTTTTGCACAACAATCACATTGGGCTTGGATGTCATTGGGATTGTGGTAATTTTGGTTGTAGTTCCTGAAAGGAAGTGGGAGAAAGAGGACTCAGTTAAAAGTGATGACACTATTATTTTTATGTATGCATTTCATATAACTCTAGTATCTTTATAAACACACTTTGGGGGCAGCATAAGGAAAATAATTAGGGCTTCTGATAAAACAGCCCAGATTTAAAAAAAAAAAAATCTACGTTTAGCCAATAAATGCTGGAAAAACACCATAAATGGTTACTCTATATAAGGGCTTATCTAAATGAAGCAGTAATACAGACTATGGAGATGTGACTTCTAAAGTGCACTAATATGTTGCGGATTAAGTGGTCCATATAAACCCTGCTGGTGCGCACTAAAGGTTCCCTGCTGTGCTTTAATATAGTGCTACTAAGTTAAAGTGCACTAGGCAACATTACAAAGAGATTCATTACTCATTACAATATGTACAAAGAGGAAGTTCTGAACCCCACTGATTTTTGGACAGCTATATAAAGCACAAAAACTGCTAAACATAAAACCTGAAAAATGAAATTGATAAACCTGAAAAACAGAAGCCCTAAAGATAATCCTATCATCATGACAGGTTTAAATGCAACTGAAAAAGCTGAACTGCTAAAGAGGTGACATTTAATGTGTGGCGTGAGGCAATCATGTTAAGGGTACACAACTACTGGCCAGCTGAACAGTTTTTATGATTGGTACAAACCAAAGAACAATTTCTGAACAACTATCATGGAAGATACAGGTACAAATATTTTGTGTAAATATACACATTAGCTCTGACTCTCAGAGTTGCAAATTCTGGGCATCCCTGTATAAAAATAAAGTTGTCTATCAAAGTAGTTACTTCAAATAGAAATAAAGATAGAATTGCTCATTCTACAGTTTTCAATCTGTAGCATATTTTGCAAGAGAAAAATCTGAGCTTTTACATCTTATAGAAGGAAGGTTTTCACATTCAGTAGAAAGCTATTCATATACTGATAATACATTAACACTATTTTCTCTCTTTTTCATAGAGGGATGCCAGGTTTTTACAGTAGCTGATGTATGAGAATACAGAATTCTGTAACTTGGATTATAAAACAATCTTTTGGTTTCCTTCACAGCATCATTTAAAATAAAACCCAACTCTTTCTTTTTAAACCCCAGAGATCAGAAGACATTTTTCTACTGATGAACTTGCTGTTTTTCTTCTGGCCTCTCACCATCTAATAATTTGCCTTCAGTGGCTTCTTGTTTATTTGCAGTGACCCTTTATGAACAGCTCCTCACAATGGCTAACAGAATATAGATTTATATAAATCACCACTGGTATCAATCTGCCTATTTCAATAATTACTTTTCTGCCATCATTGATGCCCAGCAGCTACTTCATAATACATTTCAGATTTAAATATACATTTAATTTGTATCAATTCTGAGAAAAGGAAATAAATCTAAGATGGTGAAAGTAGGGTTTCTCTCAATTCCAGCCTATTATGAACCTGTTAAACCCCCTAATGAATACTGCACAGAATGGAAAGACTACTTAGTTGCCCTGCTCAAAACCTGCATTGTTTTCAGCACCTCATGTACCATGCTACCTTGAAATAAAGGCCAATTACTGATCTCAAGTGCACAGGTTGGTGTCAAAGGACAGTGGTGCATTTGATATTCTATGAATCCTCTACTAGATCTAGAAATCTCATCAATAACTCTGCAGAAATCCAATCTTCAGCAAAAAAGAAAAAAACAAATTTTTTTACTTCACCCTTATTTCCAAACGAGATGATACAATGTTCCCTGCCTTCTACCCCCATAACACTAACAGTTTTTCCACTAATCCAGATTTATTCTTGCCTCCCAGGCTCCTCTTACATTAAGATGCTAAGAATTTGCTTCCTTCCTAAATCAAGGCTTTTCCTAACCCATGACAATATCTCCTTCCTTCTTCAACACCTCCCCCCCCCCCTTCTCATTCATCTCTTATCAATCAGCCATTTCTGACGTATTCAATGGAGAATATTTCTTTTCCAATAATTGGTCCTAAAGGCAAAAAATATTTTCAAACAAACTAACTGTCTGTGTACCCATAGAGATAAATCAAATGTGAGGCCTAAAGCATTCGAGTGTCTCTAGAATTTTTGTACCTCAGATAAGGCTTTATATCAATACACCTACCAGAAACAATATTGCTGCTTATAATCTTGCCTCCCAGTGTAGCCAGCGATTTCGGCACTACTGTAATGATGCTGCCACTCGTTGTTTTCACGTAAGTGGCAGCACCTGGAGTTCCAGCCATCCGAGCCCCGATAGAGGGGCTTACCGTTGGACGAGTATATGTTGCTTGTGTCCCTATTTCAAAGGGAAACAATAAAAACAGGCTTGCAATTAAAATATGAAACACTATGAGTACTGCAAATTGTGAAAGAAGGTTTAGATCAAAGAGAAGCATTCAGTTTCATTACATAAATTCATCAAACTTCATTTAAAAACTAGTTAGGTAGGTTGTTCTCCCTCAATATTCCTACGGGGAGGCTGTTCCAGAACCTCACTCTACTGAGGGCTAGAAATCAGCTTCTAATTTCCAAACTAAATTTATTCATGGCCAGTTTATAGCCATTTATTCTTGTGCCAATGTTGTCACTTATCTTCAATAGCTTTTTCCTGTCTCACGTACACACAGAGAGCAGCCAGATCCCAATTCAGCCTTACGTTGGATGTAGGGCTGTTTATCATTATCCTTCAAGGCCCTCCGGCTAGTTTTCAGTCTGCATGACAATTTTCGTGTGCGTGTCAATTTAAATTAAATTAAATTTAAGATGTCACGAGGCACTGTCTCAAATGTTTTGTCTACCATGTTTTACATGAAAACCATTCCAGTTGGTAATGGATTTGCTTTTCATAAACAGATATCCTTTATGTTCAAGGCTCTGTTGTTTACCAGGTGTTAAGATTCTCTCTCAATATTTGTCCTTTATTTTATTAGAGGCCAAAGTGTGATTTATTGGATGGAATTTGCTAGAATTGATCTCTTCCACTTTAAGAAGACCGGGGGAAGAGCACATATACCAGCAGAAGTGGCTTAATGGAACTTCTGATGTTCAGCCTAAATTTCTTGGTAAAAATTATACCATCACTCTTTATAATAAAACAATAATAATTACTATAGTAAATACTACTTTACAAGTATTTATAGATTCAAACTGATCTTCTCTATACCCAACAGGTAGGAAACAGACAGTAGGCTTATATTTCTCCTATTAACTTCAGTGGTAGGAATACCAGGCCCACAGAGTTTAAGGAACTTGCCCAAAGTCAGAGTGAACCAGTGGCAGCAACAGAATAGGAACGTCACTCCTGACTCCAGTCTCATGCTCAGTCCTCACAAACACTACGATTAAAATGTATATTAAGGAAAAATAACTTTCTACTCTAGTTGCACTTCTGCACATACAGTATACTAAGCATTGCAGACCTTTTATTGCTAAAGATTATTATACATAACAGCTAGATTTAATTGGGAAGCCTAATGTTTAAAACTGGTCTGAAGAGAGAAAGCAAATGGCCTCTTCAAGGTTTACCAATTAAACATGGAAAAACTCATAAAAATGTATATTCCAAATACTCACTTTCATTTGTTTAAAAAAATATCAGGATGTTTTGTTTGGGCAAAGAATTTAAAGGTGAACTGAAAAGCTAGACTAAAAATTGATTTAAGAACAGATTTACACCAACTCTCCCAATGTACAGAGCACTTAGCAAAGAAATGAGTTTTAACCAAACTTTAAAGAAATTCTGCCTTCCCCCCAAACTTTTTCATACATCCAACGCTGCTATATAACACATCAGTCTGTAACATCACTGAGAGATATGGAAAGGAAGTGTGTTTACCAGAGAACACACAGGATAGAGTTGGGGGATCTATTCCTGGCTCCTCTATTCACTTACTGAGAGACCCTAAGCAAGTCAACTATCTCTCAAATCCCCCATCCATAAGACAGGAATAATGCTATTTACCTACCCTTCAAGGGATGATGAGAGAGTTAATTTATTTGTTTGACATCCTCTATCACAAGGTGCTACAGAAGTGCAAAGTATCATCGGTTTCAGTGGTATTTCTCTCTCAATCCAGTGGGAAAGAAATGGTTATACTTATGTGTGCCAAGCCAAAGAGAGTACAAGAGAGAGAAAATACCACTCAATGGTAAACTTGAGAGTTTATAATACAGCATTTTAGAGTATGACAAAGATAAAAGTCCTAACCTAGGACGTGACTATCAAAAAGGTTTATGAATTTGCTGTTATACGTTTTTTTTTTTAAATAAACAATGAACAAAATGCTATTTAACCCTGCTAAATGGGGTTTATCATCAGTATTGCTGGGTTTACCCTCCCTTCCCTTCTAAGAACTGTAACTTACCAGTGGGAGTAGTGACCAGTTTAGTTGTCATGATAGTCCCATTACTGCTAACCACCATAATAGGTGAATTGCTACTGCTGGGCAAAGTCGCTGTAACTGGTTTGGGTAGGATTTTACTGGGCTGCACCTGTTGAGTGATTATTTTAACACCTAGGAAAGGAGAAAGGTCACTGTTAACATACAGGCACAAAAAGTTACTTGCTAAAATGTTTCCCCAGACCAAACCCTAATAGGCAAATAGTTGTACAAGGCTTTTATTTTTGAGCCAATATACTCCTAATCCTGAAAATAATATTTAGATTTTTGCTAGTACCAAGACAACCACCACCTTCACCTTTCATGTGCCCACCACCACTTCCTAACTACTCCCATCATCACTGGTGCTTGTGACACCATTAAGTCATGTGATCTAGTGCAGAAGTTTTTAACCTTCTTTAACCATGACCAAATATATCTCCTGAGGAGCCACTGTTAATCAATATCAAGTTGGTCCAAAACCAATGAAATATCTAAAAAATGCATCCATACATTTGTCAATTAAGTCTCTTCATTATCATATATAGCTTATTAAGAACTGTTAAAATTCATTTTGATAGCAATCAAAAATATGTAAAAATTAGAATGCATGTCAGAGTAAGGGGTGATGGTGACACTAGATATGGGAGCTAGGTGTGAGGATATTCTCCCTCCTCTTCTCAACTCATTTCTTGAGCTGGGTGCTGCCTTGGAGCTGTAGTGAAATTGGGATGGCACAGGGGCCGACCAGAGACATAAAACCAAGGGAGCAAGCAAACAAAGTCAGTGCTTCTCTTTTCTTCTAATAGGCCCCAATGTCTTGGGGGGAGCAGTTGTCTTCTCTTCCCCACTCCTAACCTGTGGGGCATGACCCAAAAGACATCTCTTTGGGATTCTCTTTTGGGTTACAACCAAAGGTTTTAAGTATCCATGATCTAGCAGTCAGAGCAAGAATGTATCCAAGCCAAGGGGGTCCTGAGTTCTAACTCTGCTAAGTAGATGCTGCACTATGTTGTCAGCTGAGTTATTTGATCCAGAGACAACTACATAAAAAGCAAAATCTCAGTGAAAACTATCTGAACTTGGCTTTCCAGAGCAAATAAGTATTAGAAGATAGGCAGAAGGTAACTGAGTGGTTTTACAAGGTGATAACCATCTTGAATTTAAAAGCATAGTACAAGGCAAAAAATGAAGCAAAAGAAAATGCAGCTATTTTAAATTTGAACTTCTTTTGTACTTGCTGCTCCTTCTGTACCAATTCTTTGTAGGGAGCAGACATAAAAATAATAGTTACTGCTTATGTGGTGTGAAATGACTGTAGAGTGGAGGCATTTTATGATGTTCATTTACGAACTTTTTATCTAAGTGATGGTCTCAGCATCCACAGGACATTTTAACATGGATTCCCACCCCCACCCTGCAGTCCTATCTCTTAGTTACTCTGATCTAACATGTCTAGAACTGAAAAAGGACACATCCCTTTAATAAAGTGCTGATTTCATATGCATTAATATAAAACATCCGAGGACAGAATAATACTTTGCACTTTTTCCTCAAAATTTCTAAGAGCTTTACAAACGTTACTTCTCAACGTCCCTTGAGGTAGTTATTAGCAAACAATTTTACAAACAGATACTGATACAAACTGATACAGAGAGACTAAGTGACTTGCCCAGTCAACTGCAATAACTAGTGTAGAAACAGAACTGAATGTGTCAAAGGAATCACTGTTAGAAACAGAATCCAGTTCAACTTTCAGTTGTCAGTTCTATGCATTTGCTATGACAAAAGGCAATATAACTTTTTGGTTTTTGAACCCAATAGTAGCAGTAAGAGATGGGTGGATGAGTTACCTTTAGTTTAAGTGATAAAGCTCAACAGCTGTTTGATTGGTAAAATGTTTTAATCTTCAGAAAACTGGCATTTTCCAGGCTGGCAGCCAAACTATAGCTTACAAGGGCATGTATGTACTTTTGCAATCTCTAAAGGTAGGAAGAAAACTTCCAGCTTAATAAGAGGTTCATTCCCTTTTCTACCAAGGGAATAGAAAAACACAGCAGCACTTTTCCCTAAAGGTAAACTCAAATTATTACCTACACATCCTCTTTTAACCTTCTTTTCTAGTTTCAGAGCCAAATTGTGCATTCAGGTGGCTCCCACTGAAGTCAGTGAGAGCTACCTCTGCACATTTCAGGGCAGAATTTAGCTCTTAGTTCTTTTATAGTAGTCGGACTTCATTCATTACTAATATCACCCAAGATTAATTTCAGCTACCTGATTCTTGTTTGATCTGAATGGTGGGCTTGATGCCAGGTGGCAACTGACACTGTTGTGGTTGCTGATGATGTGCTACAGAAGAAGACTGTGACACTTGCTGCTGGACCTGTTGTATTTGATGCAGCTGCTGTTTTGGGGTCTGCTGATGTTGTTTGGGAAACTGGGTTAGAATCTGTGTTGGGGTCCCCACCAAGCTTTTGGGGGAAGGTAGTCTGGTGGATGCAACTTTAATTGCCGATGTGGACATACCTGTGAAAGAGCAAACAAATGTGGATTTAATAATGAAACACATGTGAACAAATTTCTGTTCTTTAAATACAACACAGCCACTTTTCCATTGCCTTTATTCCTGTGAAAAGCACAAGTAAATGTGCATAGGATCTGACAAGTTACTATGCCATCTCTCAATTCCAAAGTGCCCTAATTTAGAGACAAAGAAAACTTTACATAGATTTTCAATGTGTCAGCAAAACAGTATAAGACAGGTAATGTAGAGATCATGATCCAAACAGTTTGCAGTCTACTCTGTGCTTTTTTAGTACAATTAACATAACTAGCCCTTTCAAATTTCACCTTTTTTTAAACTGCAAGAAAGTAAAAAAATTACAGTGCAAAAAAACCTGCAAGAGGATGAAAGAAAATATGGGGGCATCAACAGCATTAACACTAATAATGTTTGACAATGACTGGGGTAATTCCTAAGAAGGCTAACTAGCTAATATCCTCTATTTCACAGTATGTGTGGAATACATAACCTGGAAATCAGGAACAGTCTTGAACGAGGTAGGCAAATCCAAGTCTATTTATCAAGGTGTAAAAATCCCGTGCAGTAACAGTAATGATTAAAACAAAGCCTGCAATTAGAAAACCCCACCTTCCCATTTTAAGCAACCACTTCAAAATATTTCTGTTCATTCCTTCCATAAGTTTCCATTAGATTTTGGCTCAATGTGTAATTCTAAAGACCACCTCCACAAGGCAATGCATTTTTGCCAGCCTTTTGGGAGGTCATCAGACAGTTTTTACTGTGCCATGCAGGAAGTGGAATGTACAAATTATCTTCCTGCTTCAAGTAGTTAAAATAATAATGCAAGGGTTTCCTCAGAAATATTGTAAGGGGAAAAAATGCCTCACATGAATATCTTCCAAAGCCCTCTGACCAAAATTAAAAATGTAGACAAACGACAGATGAAGCTATATCAAATCACCCTTCACCAAAAGAAAAGTTTGTGGCAATACAGGAAGACAGGGTAGGAAATACCAGGAAAGAGCAGGGGAATTCTTTGGGTTCTAAAAGGGGCTCTGAACACTCTTAGGAGAGAATGGGGAAGGGATGAAGAATATGGGCTTTGAAGAAGTACTTTATGACAGCCAGTGTGATTTAGCTTATGTAGCTGGGACTAAAAGACACCAACTCTTTAGTTCTAATCCCAGCTCTGACAAATTCCCTTTGACCCTGGGTAGCTCACATTCTCCACTAGAACCTCAGAGTTTCCCTGCATGTATAATGGGGATAAAAAATTTAAATATTTTCCTGCCTCACAGAAATGTTGTAAGACTTAGTTCATTAGCACTCAAAGTGATTTGAAGATTAAATATGCCAAGTATTACGATTTATCTATTTTTGAGTTTCATTTTGTGAACCTGTCTAAACAAAAAGAAATTTCCCCAAAAGATTATCCCAGGAAACTTAGTTATGTTTCATACCTGGGATGGGTAAGGAAAGTGTTTTAAAAGTTAATACAAGCCAGTGTGAGAGTACAAATTTTTAATACTGCAGTTAAGTCACATTCAGAGTGGAAAGATGTATAACATTTTCTGGCAAGATTCTCTTTGAAAATGGATTTGTGTATATTAACTGTGGAGTGGGATGAGAAGAAAGGTGGATTAAGGATTTGGTTATGGAATACAGTGGATTGGCTGCACTGAGAATTAAATACATATGTATGATTTTCCATGTTCGATGCACTTTACAAATTATATATAAACATAAAACATTCTCTCTCTATGCCACTGTGACAGATGTCCCTCTGTATTCACACCCTACACACTATTGTAATAATCTTTGTACAAAGTATGCCTTCTAAGGTATCATTTGAATTCATAATTTGTTGATCAATATTCTGATAAAAGTGAATATGATAAGAACAAAATGTGAAATTTTAAGATTCTACTGTATGGTGGTATTAACATATGTTCCAAAATGAGACTGACAAACAGGTCTGTCTTAAAGAAAGAAATATATGCTCTGCTCAATTAACTTTTAAGCAGTAAACAGAATCATCAAGCAGGAAGAGAAAGAAAGGAAGCTCAAAACAGTTGAGGAAAAAGCAGCAGAGAACATGGTTTGCCATAGACCTTTTGGTTTCCTGGTACCCAGCTGGAAATATTTTTCCAAGACTGTGGCAAAACTATAAGAAAGAGGGACAAACACTCCAAGGCAACCCTTTCTCTATCCCTACCCATCACATTCATGGCATCCGAGGCAACAAAGGAAATGATACAAGAGATTTTTAACTGCTCTAACCCATGTAAGGAGATCGGCACAGGAGACAGCATTTAGCCAGACAGCTAAAAAGCACGCAGAGAGGGGGAGAAAACATCGTGAATATTATCTGTCCTAATTTATATAAAAAGATGGTGACAGTATGATTATCATAATTATTAGGCTTGAATAGAAATATGGTTAGTTTTAAGTTTAAGACTTTGGTAAGTAGTAAATAATGATAGATTACAGCAAGGCTGAATCTAAAACGGTGACCACAATGATGTCATGCTAAGAACAGAAACAAAAGGTAGACTGGGGTGAAATAAAGGTCCCTCCTCATACCTGCAGGGAGGGTCTGTTAGATAGGAAGGAGGATCTCATGGAGGTTTAAATTTGAGTAAACAAGTGGAACTAATTAGCATATCGGACAATTGATTGGTCGAAAATTATATGGGAGGGGAAGACGCTGTTGACTGACATTAAGAAAGCAACCAATCAGAAAAGGGCAGAAAATCATTATATATATATAAGGCAGAGAGCTGACAGGCTTCAGTGTGGGTGATCAGAGGGTCAGGGGAGCACATCTAGAGTAACATCAGCAGCAGAGACTGCAGCAGCAGCAGCTTCACACAGAAGGACCCAAGACAAAACAGAGGGATTTAACCAAGGAGAATAAGCAAGACTCTTCTAAAAATAAAGGTTGTATGGGTACCACTGTAGATAAAGCTGGCTGCTTGCATTTGAATGACCTCCCACCCCACCCATTCTGTGATTGCCTGATCACCACTCTCAGAATGTTAGTTTGTAGCAATATTATTAGTTGTGTTATTGTAATGCACTGTATACATTGTATAAAGGGATTGTATGTTATATTGTAATAAGTTTAGTATTCTAATACAACACTGCATCAAGGCTTTATAAATATGTATGCAGAATTTCCTTCTCCTCCTATGTTATATCACGTGTTGTAACGTATGTCTACCAAACCGTGCCGCAATGAAATATTCATAATATTATAATATATGCTAAGGAAATGTTATATTATGTTATGTGTATTGCACTGCAATTTTAGAATTTGTTATATTTGACGGTGCACCGTACTGGATTACATATGTTTATGGTGTCTTGTATAGTCTTAAGTAGCTCATTTCATTTGTTACATTGTGTTTATTTTTTATTTAAAATACAATTGTATTAACATTAGCATTTAATAAAGAAACATTTTCTTTTCAAAGAAATTACTGTCTGAGTGTCAACCTTCATAGCAGAAGGTTGGATCCATGTCTTCCCAAGGGTAAACCAAGGCAGGCAGGTCTATGGCGTTTCCTAATGATTTAAATGGAAACCTGGTAAACCCTTGTAAATCTCCTAGGGCAGACCATTTCCCATTACTTGCTTTTAGAATTAGTTTGGGATTGGTTCATTAGAATACCTAAGCCACTATGGGATCACTTGGGTCCAAAGTTTAGGATGACAGCATTCATTGGATTGTGGAAGAAGGGGTCCTGACCTAAGAAATTTGATCAGTTACACTACTTCAAGCATGTAGGGAGAAAACTGCTTTGAATGTAAAAGTTAGGCACCAGTTGTGTTTTATCTTTACTTTTCTGTTACCATTGCTGACTTTTATGCTTCATTACTTATACTCAAATTAAAGTCTCATTGTAACTAATAAACTTGTTTTATTGTTTTATCTAATCCAGTGTGTTTAAACTGAAATATCTGGGAAACTTCATTTGGGATGGTAAGTTGTGTGCATATTATTTCTATTTAGGAAATAATGGACTTCATATAAATTTATATTTGTCCAGGAGAGGGCTGGGCAGTACAGGACATACATTTCTGGGGAAACAACTAATACTGGGAGTGTGGTGGGGTCACCTTGAAGTATAACCAAGGCTAGTAAACGCCATAGTGTGGCTGGCAAGCTGCAGCACACACAGACATATCTGGGAGTGACTTGTCTGCTGGAGGCTGTTTGTGAGCAGTCCAGGCTGGAGTGCTCACAAGCAAAGCAATGTAAAAGCACACCAGATTAGAGGGCACAAGAGACACAGCTCCTCATTACTCTGAATAGTATCTTGGTATGTCACAGCCACACTCCCAAAACAAGAGCTACTATAACAGTCAAAGTTTTGATAAATATACAGAACTGTCATACCTTGTGCTACCGTTGACATAACCACTGACGGTGTCGACGACACCACAGCAGTCACAGCAATGGTATTAGGAGTGGAAGAGGGAGTGGAACAGTTGCCACCGCTACTGCTGCTACTGACCAAAGAGGACTGAGAAGCTGTTATAACCACTGGTTGCTTCTGAGTAGTTGAGGCAATCACAGAAGTTGGGACAAGTTTAGTGACTGCTGCGTAGTTGTGAGACTTAGAGAGGATGTTGGGTACAAACGTTGAACTTGGAGAGGTGGTTACTATGATCACCTGAAACAACAAAAATTCGTTCATTAGTCACATTTGTTAAAAGTTTTACAGCATTTTTGTAATTTTCCCCTCCCCCCACAGTAATATTTCGTTTTAGTGATCTTAGTTTAGAGCTCATTTGCAGACCTTAATACACTTGCCAATAGCAAATAAGATTTCCCTTAATTGGGGGGTGGAGCAGCCAATCCAACAGTTTTTGATGGGACTATATTTTCATTTAAAAATGATAAGCTTTTGTTCACTGATTACAAAGAAAACAGTCTGTATGTAACTATAGTAGTTTTAGCTGCTCTTGCCATGAAATTGAAACAAGACCAGTGTAAACGGCCTCAGTTCATCTCGCTGGGGCAAAAAGTCTGAAGCCTGACTGTCACCATCACTCTCAACTGCTACGTATCTGGAATTTCAGGAAGGATTTAACCATCACTCTCTGAAAGCACATATCCCAAAACCTGGCAACGAGAAGGATAAATTCTACCTTTAGTAACCTATTTAACTATTTATCAACAGTTAAGCTTTAGCTATATGGATCAAAAACTATTTTTCAAAATTATTATATTTCCTATCAGTGCAATACGTCTGTGCCTCTATGGATGTTTTCAAGATAAATAATGTAGGAGAGAAAAGAGTTAAAAGCTGGACAAGTAATCAGGCCTAAGCTACAGGAAATGGATTTCTGGCACAGGCAAACCTTGTTTTCTTACTTGGTAGAATTTTAGCTAGAGTGTTATCTCCTTTCATTCCCTCCCTTTCTAGCCATTTGCATAAGAAATTAGACTAACATAACTATTTTCCCTTCTGTTCAAGGTTTTTGGTGGGAACACTGCATTATCTTCTTTCCCTCCCTTGCATAAAGTATATTTTAAAGAATGTTAGTAAGTTTCAAGGTAACGTGCCTGCACTCTGTGCAATAATCCTGTAAAAAACAAACAGGGGCGGGTATAATTGTATTCATTATGTAGTTATTAATATTCATTTTATAGGTGTCAATGTAACCAAATAAGGGTCTATGGGGAGTTGCTGGAAATGTGTACAGTTACATACAGTTATGGATAAAAGTATTGTAAAGTAACCCCCTCGTCACTCACTCCCAGCGTGGAGGTGGAACTAACAGGCAATAAAGGGTTCCGCCTCCCTAATCCGCCCCGGGACAACCTGTTTGGTTATTTCTAACAGCAGGATATTCCTTACTCTCTGGGCACCACTGGTCTGCAGATAAAAAAATCTAGTGCATTGCAACTAAACGCACTAAATCTAGCGCATTGCAACCTGACTGATCGCTGAAATGCCTAGAAGAATTCTTTCTGACCTTTCAAGAGGAAGATTTTACTCTTATGCAATTGTCTGATTTGAGAAACTAATTGTTTTATGTTCTGGATACAGATGTAATTTATATATTGCATTTTATTTTGATCTTACTGTATACATGCATGCATGATATACTACATGTATATTACATAGGTACACAAGTTAACACAGAAACATAGAAAAGATATCAAGATCCATAATAAACTGAGTATACATACATAAAACCTAAGGAATACTGATCTCTTATACAGTGGGACACCTAGAAAGCAGAATATTTATCTAAAGAACTCTTAAGGAGTGCAAGTTCAAACTATTATACTTTTGAGATACTATTTTCTCATATATGTAAAAATGATTAAATGAATCTGGTGAGGAATACAGAGACTGCATAGCTTCCTTCCACTGGTAAAAGGTTATTGGATTAGCTGACTAACAGTAAGTTATTTAGTTTTCTAAGAGGAACATCTGTTTATTTTGTTAAAGACTTAATTATTGAATATATATTGAAGCAAGCCTTGACAGTTTTATTCTGAGAAATGCCAAAAATTTGGTCCTTGTATCACAATGAGAAGTCATACTGTAAAATAGATGTAAGGGTCAATTGCCACTGGACTTGACTAGCAGTAGTTACTAGATTGTCCACCTTTGTATAAAGCTTTATGAAATAGAAAAATGGAGAAGCATTGACATCTTTCAGTGGGATCTATGAATTTTCCTTCAACCTTACTGAAATATCACCACAATCTTGAAAACCAGTACGCAGAATTCAAGAACCACATTCAACATCACTTCTTGTTTAAAGAGCTGTATTTTAAAATTACTAAAGATTCATTATAGATTTGGTTGGAAAGCATGATTTACAAGCTCAATGTAAAAGGATACCATGACAACAAATGTAAGAAATATAGAAACACTACTACATTTCCTATTAGAACAAGTTCAGATCTTGTCATTGCAAATTGGCCTGAGTAAGATTTCACTTGTACAGCAAAAAGAGAAATTTTATCTGTTTGAAGGTTTTTGAGAACAAGTAACAAAAACTTTTCTATTTGTACATTTCTGTAAAGGCCTGACTGAAAAAAGATAAAATTAACAGTGCTTCCATTTTCAAAGGGATGACATCTATTGTTCCATTCAGAATAAAGGCAAGCAAGTGCATCATCAGATTGTAATGGTTTAATGTCCTACCTTGGGCCTGTACCTTGCCTTTGCAGCTCTATTTCATCTTTAAGTACTATGTCTTCCTTTATAATCTATGCTTTTCAATTTTATTTTGATATAGAAGATACTAAAGCACAGGCTAAAACTTGGTTTTATTCCCAGAGTTCAAAATGCACCTGCTCTGAAAAAGAAACTAACATGGATAATAAAAGCAGCATGGATCATGATACGAGGTCCATGATATGTACACCAAGCTGTCCACTTTTCTTCAAGCTAGTTATATTCAGTAAAAACAATAAATAACTCCAACACAAAACTTATGCTCATCCAGACAAGTGTTCTGTCACAGGTTAAACCAGACTCAAGTCCTAATAACATTTGCTGCACTGAAAGCAAGTCCTTATATTTGATGTACTCATGCTCATCTGCATACCATTAACCAGAATACTTTTCCACCTGACATCTGTTTGAACAGTAATACTGCTGGCCCCAGGTAACTAAATGAAAGCAACCCCAACTTTACCCAACTGAACAGACATCATGAAAAGCCAAGAATAAAGCCACTTTTTGCATACTAAAATATAGGAAGTTACTCCACTGAATTAAGCTCCCAAAATCAGGACATGGGAATTCTGCTAATCCACTTAAAATTAGAAAGTAAATCGAAGAGTGGCACAAAGATTATGGTGGGGATCTTGGGTTCAAGAGTCAAGAACCTATCACTGTCTGAAAAATGCTTTCTAATGGCCAATCTAAATCAACCCTCTCTGTGTCAAGATTAAATTAATCTCTCATGTAAGTCGACTGAAATCAACAGATATGCCCAGGATGAATTTGGTTGTGTCATTTCCACGGTCACTATTGTGTCTAAATTTAAACAGGATTTATTTATTTTAGTTTATTAAAATACACACATCCAATACTCTGGACCCACAAAATCATAATGACATTAAGACCAGTGCCAAAATCTAAAACCCTCCCCAAAAGCCTGGGAGAACAAGTAGGTCTTGCAGCATGATCTGGAAATCAACAAATACCAGATCCTATTAAAAACATTCTACAGCTGAGGACTATTTCCCTCCAGACCCATCATGGTCAAACTTGGGCACTGTTATTTTGAATACCTCAGCTGATCTGGACTGCCACAATACTATGTAAAGGGAGTGAGAAATGGCATGCTAGAACGAAGAGGAAAATAACATCCCCACAATCTCTGTTCAGCTCTAGGGTGGGCCATGGAAAGACCAAGGCCAGTTTCCTGGGCTCCTAACTACTGCAAAAATAGAATAATTGTAATTAAGGAAAAGAGAAATAAGAAAGTTTACCTTGGACCATAAGTTGTTACCATCTGATGGCTGTTCATTGGCCTATGTGATCCAGTTCTCAGTGGACTAGTGTCCATATCACAAAACCCAACACCACAAAAGGTACTAACTGGCAACCTTGTTGGCAGTCTCACCAGAGAGGCCAAGAATTGAATGAGCATGGAGACTAAATTCCCTCTCATCCCTAGAAGTGGTCCCTTCAGGTCAGGGTTGATGCACATTGGTGGGGCAGTGTGGGGGAAGCTTGAACGCCCACTGCCTGTGCTGTACCTGTTCTGTGGATAAAAAGAGGGCTTCAGTCTCCAGGGCTGTCAATCCCACTCCTTTCACACAAAGGTGTACTAAATTTACACAACATTTTTGTTTTTAAAACTGGGATTACCTTATCCAAAGCACATTCCTTAAAACATAGCTTGACACTTCAGAGAGGAAAAACCTAAATATCACCTCTTATTCAGTGACAGAAATAGAGTTATGTAATGCTTGACAATTTCCCCCACGTACCTTCTGTGTTGTTGTGTTTGTCGTCTGTGTTGAGGGTTTAGTGAATGTTATTTTCACAGGAGACATGTGTGGCGGTAAGGAGTTGGCAATGCTCTGCATGATATTACTCATCTTGGGGCTGCCACTTACAGGCACTGTAATAGTTTTAGTGACAGGAGTGATAGCCTTCGGGACTTCTTTCAGAAGAACAGGGGAGGAACTAGAAGAGTTAGTTCTTCGTCTTTTACGGGGCTTTTCATCATCATCTGAGCAGCTGACACCTGGAAGAATAGGACTTTTCAGTTATATAGTGCTTTTTGTCTGACCATCTCTCACTGCTTCCTAACAATATTAAGCTTGTTAAGTTCTACATCCATTTTCAAATGGGAAAACACAAAGCAGAGAGAGAATAAAACCTTTCAAAGGTCACAGCAAGTCCACAACAGATCTGAGAACAGAACCCAGGTGTTCCAATTCCCTGCCATGGATCACACGTGTTCTCATAATACTGAATTTTTCTTTAAAAAATCCAAGAGCACAAGCTATTTTGCAGATTAATTCCGTTAAGAGATTAAAAGACTAACAGCCAGTGTGAGGGTTTTGCTCTTCTGGGTAAAAATGGCAGAAGGGACACTAATGAGACTGCATATGAGTTAGGGAGACATTTTTCAAGTGCATTCCAGTTCAGAATTCCACATTTAGCTTTTTTGGCTGTTTTCACCTATGACAATTAGACACACGTAACTAAATTTCCCCCTTTGCTTCACTCACCCCATGCCCCCATGAACGTTGTGCTTTCTTTCATGCACACATTACATTGTGAGCAGTCTCCCTTCCTCCTTCAAATATCTTCTGATCAAATGATGCATTCCTGCTGCCAAGACCTCATCTATCTTTACCAACTTGTGCCTTTAGCAGTGACTCTTTTGGCACATTTTATTCACTGTATGTTAAATAGCAAAACTAATACCAATATGCAATCCTGCAAAAGAAACTTTTTGCCTCAAAAAAGTTCCTTCACCCCAGTTGCAGAAAACATATCTGCTGTAACAGACTCTGCTGAACCACTGATATGTGCTTTCTAGAGCATGCTTTGTTGGTCTTCATAAGCAGGTTGGCACTACTTTCATAAAACACCAGGCCTTGTCCAAGATTCTCTTACTGCAACTGGCCAAAAGAGTGATACAGAATGTCAGACATTATATTTATGGATGTGCACTGTAACTATCTTTGACAACACCTCATACAGCCATGATGGGCAACCAAATCAGTCAACAAGGTGATGAGCTGAAAAACATGATAACTGCATGCAGTGCAGCTTTATACGAGATGCTCATTTCTCAGGACCTCATTTTGCAAAATAATTAAAACCGCTTTTGGCAACAATCTCATGTGGTAAATTGCAATCTTTCAGGCAAGCCAGAAAAAACTTCATTAACTGTGAATCTCTAGTAAGAGACACAATATCTGAGTGTTCCAAAGCTGAAGAAATAGGAATATACATAGACTATGCAGCACTATTTTTAAAGAGGAACAATTCTATGAATAGCTAAAAGATGGGATTAGCGACAACTATGTATTCAGACCATCTACAGGTAAGTTTCAGGGCCACACAGAAGGCAATCATATACAGGCAAAGACAGAGAAAACTGCTGTTGAAAATGAGCTTGGAGTGGAGGCAAAGGCTGCTAGTGAACTAAAATATTTTTTCTTTTTGAAATTTTATTATTTTTATTATTATTATTATTATTATTAAACTTTTATTTTTAATATACCTGAATTTGTGCAATTTATTAGTGGTATATTTATTATGGACTCATTGGCGCAGTATTCTAGTGACTTGGGTATAGGCCTAGGAGTCAGAAGATCTGACTTTTAATCCGAATTCTACCAACAACTCACTGTGTCCTTGAGTAAGTCAATCTCCGTGTCTGTTTTCCCATTTATAAAATGGAGACACTGATTACATGGCTCTATAAAGGGCTTTGAAATGTATAGTGAATAAGGCATTATAGTGTATTTTGTGAGTATACTAAAACTCATATCCATGAGGTTGCTAACCTATAATTAAAAAGTACAGAGATAATTAATACTGGCCATTTGCGGAAACAGGTTTGGGACGTACACACCTTGGGAGCTAAAGTACATACTATTATTTTGGTGGGAATCATAACATTTTAGAGGCTTGATCACAATTTCTTTTTATATTTTCTACTTCTACCAGGGAAATTTACTATGAAGTAATGGATATGTTGAAAACAAGGATACTTACTTGAAATTTTTTGTTGTTGTTTATAGATTCTGTAAAAACTATATTCTTGCAGTCTTTGATTGTATTATTATTTGCACTTCTACAGAGCTTTTCAAATAAAAATCAATGAGCATTTTAGTTGTATATCAACCCTCAAAGTTGAATATAACACACATTTTAAAGCAAGAAAGGAGAGGCATCTAAAACCCAGTCAGACAGTGACTTGCCAAACATCACACAATAAGGTAGTGCCACTTCCAGGATTTTAACTCAGCTCGGAGTTCCAGACTTTTGGTTTTGACCCAAAGATAACATTTCCTTTATGTAAATTAGTATTACTTGAATGTTGTGTGTCACAACTATTACTCTTGGAAGATGTAATCATTTAATAAATAATTATATAATCAAGTATAGAGTAAGTATACAAATTTAAATGCAAAAGAATTGAAGGATTTGAAGATCTAAGGGATTGATGACATTTTTTTCATCCCTGTATCACTTTTTTTAAACCAGACCAGTCTTATACTCAATACTAGCTCAAACAACTGAAGTCTAAATCTTAAAAAGGCAAAAAAACCTAAGAACTTCAATTTTTCTAGATCTTATATTTGAAACAATGTAACTTCATAGAGTAGGTAGGGCAGATTGATTTAAATCCAAATGATTTACAACTGCATGCAGGAAACCTTGATTTAAAAGATTAAAATTAATCTCCATTTGCATTTGTACTTTTTAACTATTTTCCTAAAGAAAGGCTTAGTCTCACTGGTTGATGTAACCATTAAAATATGTTGATTTGCCACCAAATAAAACCTCTAGACTAAATTTGGTACTTCGTTTTGCTAATCAGGGGGATACCCTGTATCTATATATTTATTTAAGCAATTATATATCTTAACGTACATTTCTTGAAATTCTCTCTTTTTAAATGTTAGAAAATGGTGAATTGATGCATTTCTTATTTACTAGAGTATAATTTTTTTTACCTGGGTTTTGTGTTAAACTGCACTTGAATGGAATTTGGAATGCAGTTAAAACTGTACAAAACCAGGATTTTTAAAATTTGTTCTTAGTTAAATAAATTACCTTAAATATACATAAGAAAACAGTTTACCAAAACATGTTTTGCATTTAAAATGGATGTATTAAGCAAAGAAAGTATTAACTGTAGTTAGTGAATGGACAAATTGTTTCTGGTCACCATCAGCCAAATTTTGCAAAGAGGTATAGATGCCTTTCTAGGGTGATTTCAATAGGAGTTAGTTGCCTAACCTTTTAGGCGTTTTTGAATATCCCAGCAGATACTTACCTACATCTTCAGATGCCTAAAGACCTTTGAAAAATCTGACCTAATTTCCTTCAAGTATTTAGAATTCATAAATCTTATCTCCCATGTGGCTTTTATTCATAAACTAGCTTTCCTGTTTTTTCAACTCCCAATCAGTTTCTCAACTTTGACTGAACTAGTCAAAATGAAGAAAATATTCTCTCTGCACCTGCTAATTACTTTTGGTTTCAATTTAGTTAAGGCAAAAGCTTTTTCTGGAAAATGTATAACAGAGCATTCACTCCATTATAAAAATAGAAAATAATATAATTACTTAGTTCAGTACATGACATTGTAACATTGATAAAGCTTGAGTGGACTCAAAGGTTATTTTCTCTGATTCTGTATGTAATTAAAAAGAAGCACTTTAACATTAAAATATGAGGAGGCTCATTGATGCAGCTTCTTTTAATTTTAATTATTTCAGTAGATTATAGCACATTTCGGCCTTAGCAAAGGCTGTCAATTTCAAATTTAATTTTTAGACAGGTTTATTTTTAAAGAAAAATTTTAAAAAAATCTGATTTCTGATTTTTTTTTAAAGTCATCAATTTTTATCCACCCCTATAATAGAAATAGTAAAATGATCTAGTTGGTAGCTAAGCCTGCACTTCCCAACACACTGGTAAACTGTGGCAGTATGCAAGTCACCCACTGTGCAAGTAAACTATAAGAGAATCTCTGAGTGAGGTTAGCTGTGTAGTTTGTTTAAAAATTCAGCTATTGCTCAGAATACAGCAGGAAAACTACTATATTCTTTTCAGTTTATATTCTTTTGGTAATATCCATAAAAGGCCAAATCCTCAGCTAATAAGGCCAATTTATATCACGTAAGGATTTGACCCTTTATTTTGACATGCCATATCACTCCCTGTTTCAGGGAATTTGAATGCTTGTAGGAAAATGATATTCAGATAAATTCTCCTGCTCACGTGAGAAGCAAAAATGGGTTTGTCCTCCTCCCCACTCCCCCAAATGATAAATAACTGCACTGCTGGCCAGGTGCATACCTTGGGGAAGAGGTGGAAGGGAAACCTTTCCCTGAAGCATCGGATCAGACCACACCAGAGGCAAAATTCCAACCTAGATGGAAAAATGATCCACTACTGCATGGCAATTCCTAGGATTTATTTTTCATACTTTGCACTTCTGTTATCCCAGACATCAAAATATCTCAAAGTATTTTTCAACAAATTTAGGCTAAACAGACCCCCATGAGGAAGGGGAGCATTAGTCTCATTTTACCAATAAAAACACTAAGGCACAAAGATGTTCAAAAGACTTGCCCAAAGTCACACAGTAAGTTTGAGGCAGACCTGGATCTGGAACCCAGATTACCTGACTCGGTGTCTTGTGTTTTAACCACAAGACCATACCCTTCCTTTCTGTTTCATTAATCAAAGTTATTAGTATCACTTACTTTTGACGTAAACAGTACTTCCACTTGGCAGGACGACTACATTGGAGGCTGGACTGGCAGGTCTGGGGGACTTCACTGTTGCTACACTACCACTTGGAACAGGGGTAGATGTTGGAGTTGAAGTGGTACTTGTGTAGGAATAGCAAACCACCACTAAAGAGGAGAGAAGACACCTTCCACTTAACTAAAGAATTCCATTATCCTAGCACTATTTTGACAGTTTTAAAGTTAAATGAAAGCCTAAGGCTTATTGGGCCACTGTCCATATCTTTGCTACTGTGGCATGCTCTCCACTTTGACCCAAGCACAGCCATGGAATTAGCTTCTTTCAAAGCAGATTTTAAAACATTTTCATTTCAGAAGACCTTTGAGATATCATTAATTTTATTTTGTTCGCTGCTGACTGTGTATCTTGTACATGTTTAGTATTTCAATTAACTTTGTTTTAATGTACAGGGCCATAAGACTCTAGCGTAGATCAATGATATAAATATAAAATTGTTATTGCATTGTGTTCAGTGGCATGTTAGTCCCAGAATCAATCCGAAAACCCTATTTAAATTGAGAGATTAATGTCTTTTAAAATGGTTTTCCTTGTTTAATTGCTACAACACTGATGTTTACAAATAGTAGTAAGAGAAAGCAGGTGGTATAACATTTCCCAATACTGTCAGAAAAAAACTAATTCAAGAAATGTTAGGTTTTCTGTGCAAATATACTGGAACTAAACTCCTAAAACAGAGTAAAGTAAAATGCTACAGTTTAGATGCAGTTTGTAGGAGGTGAGTGGAGGACGGGGAGATATCTTTTGATTTATTAGTTTAGTACATTTGAACTGGAGTGACAAAATTAGAAGATATCCATGTAATTTTTGCAGTCACCTTTCTGAATATATCATTGTACTTTAAAGGGACCTTAACAACAACTTTTTTTAATTCTTTTATTTTTAGTAATCTAACTTTGCACCATTTATAACAACTGCTACACTTCACATCTTCAAACATTTGAAACTTATGCTGGCTCACATGTTTACCTTTTCCTTCACATTGACAGCAAACCAGTCAAATTCCCTTGTGCTTTTAGTCAATTTCATATTCCAGTTCCTAATGCACTAGCACAATACAACATTTAGGTTGCAAAAACTCCAGAATGGACTTCAAATCCCATCAAATTTCATGAAAATATTTATATTAATATTGTAGGAAAATGAAGGAACAGTTCTGTTTTATTAAATATAACCTACGCATTTGGAACTAAGCTAGCTTACGGTGTCCCTTTAAAAGATGAAATTATTCTTCTCATATCCTCACTGCTTGCAGTAAGATACTAGGATTCCCTCACCTTCTTTGTTCCCAGTTTCTGCAGGAACTGGAAGAGCTGCGTTGTGCTGAATAGCTGCATTGGCAACAGCATTAGCTGTTACAGTAAAGGCTGTTTGTGGAACCAGCCGGGGCATCAGCGGCACCAGTCGACGACCTTCTATAGACCATTCTGAGGAGCTGTTCGGTCCAGACATACTAAAGAGAAATGCATATTATGTGAAAGTGTTCTGTTGTTCAAAAAAATTCCAACAGAGAAAAGCTACTAGATATTAAACAGGGTTTCTTCTCTAGTGACAAACTAGAATATGTACAGTAAATCACATTTAAAAAAGCAAGTCTTGCAAATTAGTGCATATTATACTTCTCAAATTAACTAAAATTACCAGAAACACAATAATGTTCATGAAACAGCCATCAAATGTAAGAGTGCTATAGAAATAATTGTTTCTAAGACAGATCTTGTTCTACTTAATTAAAAATATTCTAAATCCCATCACAATACCCCAAACGATGGCAACATGTCAAATGACCCAGCCCGTGTATTTCCCTTAACAGGGGCCAACCAGCTGATTTTAATGTCTAATTAAACTCATTATTTGAAGACAGTCTTAAGAAGCATGTTTTCCTGTTTTTCTGCTGGGTAGAAATGCTTCTGTTTATATGTTTATATGTTCTATTTCAGTGAATCAATGAAGCCAGAATTGCAGACTATAGCTTTCAATGAGAGTTTTACTTTAATTTAAAGATATCGAACCATTTGGTTTATTACCATATACTGAAGAACTATTTTTAACTCTGGCTAACAGTACTAAGTAACTAGTAAAAAGATTATAGACTCATAGACTCATAGGTCAGAAGGGACCAATATGATC
>ML675690.1:10760802-10785839 GCA_007922155.1 Mesoclemmys tuberculata
ACTGCACACAATATTCCAGGTGGGGTCTCACCAGCGCCGTATATATCGTAATTATCACTAATTAGTCCATCTATTTCCCAGTTAAACCCAGACTTGTTTCAGCCTCTTCCATTAATTTTCCTACAGTACTTGAAAATTAGCATCAGTTGAGGTAAAATTTTACTTTTATTGAAAATAACTGAAAACACGAGTTTATATTCAGAGTGCTACCTCCAATATATCTAATGGTAATATTGCATTTTCCAAATGATGCTAGGAATTAATCCACAACAATCAAATGAGCTCTCTGCTACATTATTTCTTAGGTAGAATGAAAGACAGGAAAGAGATTAAGGAAGATGTGGCATTCTATAAACTAGCACCTCCTTTGTGTTTCCTGTGTTCTAGATTTTAAGACCCTCGAGGCAAAAACTGCATGTGTGTTAACAGGAAATTTAATTTAAGAAATCAATCCTGATTGTTTTAATACATAAATTATTCCTTATTTAATATTCCCCCTTTTTTTTTTGGAAGAGAAAAATCTAAAAAGTTATTCTATGTAGTTGTTTAACAGGACACACTATTTCTAAACCTTTAAACCTGAAACATTAGAATGATAGTTAAGTTAATTAAGTACATGCCACTTTGGTGAGTCTCAGTTCAAAATATTGCTAACTGACATGATAGGCTGCTTATAAATGATGTTTTATTGCCTTTTCCCCCCATAACTTAAGAGTTATAAGAATCACAGTTAAAATCTATAGCTGTTTTACAATGCTAACTTACAAAAATAAAGAGAATTCTTATATTCTAACTCAGTGGTTCCCATCCTTTTTGGCTCGAGGACCATAGATATCATTTTTACAACCCTGAAGGGCCACCACTTTTTGCCAGCAGGCCTCTTCTTCCCCTCCGCGCAACTCCAGCCAGACGGAAGGAGTTCAGCAAGGAGGCTGCCTCCTTGCTGATCTCCCGTCTCCCTGGCTGCAGCAGGGAAGCCGCACGCATTCTGTAGCCCTGGGTGCTCCACCTGGTTCCCTGGGCAGTGGCTCCCTTCTGCAGCCAGGTAGACAGATCAGTGCTCCCCTCCCTCTGGCTCCAGCGGAGACCCCAGAGCCTAGGGACACAGGCAAAGTGCTTTGCTCTCTGCTGGAGCCAGGGAAGGGACAGACTGATCTCCCCTCCCTCTCGCTCCAGCAGGGACCCCAGCACCTACGGACCTAGATGGAGCACTTTTGCCATGCTCTCTGCTACAGCCAAGGGGAGGGGAGTGTTGATCTCCCATCCCCTTGGCAGCATCAAGGAGTCTGCACCAGTCTTTTAGCCCCACAGAAACACACTCCCCCTGGGTCCTTAGGCAGTGGCTCCCTTCTGCAGCCAGCAGGAGGGGCGCCACAGGCCACTCTGAAAGCTCTCGTGGGCCACTTTTGGCCCCCAGGCCACAGGTTGGGAACCACTGCCCAAAGTCTTTCTTTCTCCATTAAAATAAAAAAAATCTCAAGCCATTTGATTTTTTCATTCTGAAAAACTACTTTTAGATACTAAGAATACTAAGCATCTCACTTTAAATAAGTGAGCACCAGTTTTCTTCCACAATCAGGTAGACTTTGAGAAAGAAACTGTAGGGAGCCAACTAGAGAGATGCAGAAAGCAGTTCAATCCATATACTGCTGCACTGAGGGGTAAATATGGCCCAGCCAAGGCCGCCCTTGCCTCCAGAACCTCTTGAACCCAGAACAGAGACCACCCCCCATTCAGGGCTCTCGGACTCATGGGCCATCCGTTCCCCATAGCAACTGTGGGAAAGAAAAAGCAGGGAGGACCCAGTCAGACACTGAAGCTGCCACAGCAGCTGCATAGAGCAGCTCAGGTAGGGAGCAATGGACTGTAATGACATCAGGCTGCTTTCTGCACTTTTCACTCCATACATTTTCCCCAGTGCTGCCTGGCTGTTTGCTCCACCCTCTCTAACCCCCTCCCTCAAGATCCGCTGTCCTTCCATCTAGCTAATCTGCTGCTAATATAACCAAAGGTATCTAAACAAAATTAAAATCATGGCACAAACATGAAGTTTGCAACCATCACATTGTTCACTCTCCATATACATTATATCTGTTTCCCTACTTTGTCTGTCTTATCTATTTTGATTGTAAGCTCTTCTCTCTTATACTATATTTATGTACAACACAATGGGGCCCCATTATCACCTGACTCATAAGCACGACCCTAATGAATATGATAACATCAGTTTAACCCCAGATTTCAGCAACCTCAAATTTTTCCTGTAGTACATACTACAGATCTGTCATCAGTTGAGGATGTATTTACATGTACTGCTTCAACTGTCAGCTGTGTTATTCCTTCAAGCTTGCTAGTGGTTTAAAATCTCTAGTATTTGGTTTAAAAGATAAAGGACTGTCCAATGGGAAGACTATCTGCTACTTTAGGGAAGTCATGTACAATATGACTAATAGCTTACTTATGCGCAATAGTTGTTAGCCGTTCATCATTTACGGCTCTCCGAACTTCAGCACGATGGCGCTCAGTTGAAATGCTGTCAAAAGAGAAAGCAGCCAGTATATTTTAGACATGGCGAGAGAAATATTTATCTGATCCTGTTACCTAAAATGAAAATGTTATAAATAGCTCTGCTCTGGTGGATGGAGAGGTCAGTATTTACATTTTAGAAATTGCCACTTGCTTCTTTCCTCCATGACAGTGAAAATCAAGTGTTTTATCATTCAGAAGGTAAAGAAAATAATTATCTAGAGAATAGAAAGAATTTCACCATAGTTACTAGGGATTACAGTAGTGGCTGCATGGCTGGATTTCCAATTCTAGGTTGCAATCTTACAAGAATAGAAGTGAGAAAAAAACCTTTTCATTTGCAAGATGAGCAAATGTGACCAGGAATCACTGAAAGAAAATAAATATGGAATCTCCACTACTCTGTTTCTGAAGTCACTTTTCTGATTATAAATTCATTTTAAGAGCAGAAGATGTCACTGGTAGGAAGTGTGTGTATCGCTTTTAAAAGAAAACAGGCCGTAAACCAATTACACACTTACCACATTTACCATAAGTAATGTGAGGTTTACCTAAGCACTTTGGAAAGTTCTCCAAGAAGGTCTTTCTTCTCCTTGGTAAGGTCCCCCTGTGCACGCAAGGCACTGATAACTCCAGCATATGCCTCCAGTTCTAAGGAAAGACAGAAATATGATTTGCTCTTAAACATTAACTGAAAAAGGGAAAAAAATAACACCATGGTTTTAAATACAGTAGATTTTCTATTAATGTATTCACATCTTATAAAAAAGAAGTATGTTACTCCTCCAAGAATTCAGTGTTCTCTATGACAGACTGATTTAGAACTATTTCAGTAAATTATTCTGCCATGTACAGCTGTTATACACAGCATTTTGTTGTGATTTCACAGCAGATTCTCCAGAAAGCAGTTTATAAACCCTGCAATCCCGCAAGCCTTCTGAAAAGAGAGCTCCCACTGAAGCCAGTGGGAGTTCCACATGCAGAGGGACTTGAAAGATCAGGTCTTATATTTATAAAGCACTGTGGAATTCTCCAGGAGTAAATGAAATATTTATAAGATCTTTAACAAACAGCTTTAAAAAAAAAAAAAAAAAACTTCATAGGAGAGCTTGATTGAAGAAAAAGTTACTTCTATTCAAGGAAAAACTGACCTTCTCTCTAACACTACTCTTTAATGAGAGGATGACAGCTTTTTAGCCTGTCATATGAATTTTGTAGTGAATGTATTTTATATAATTTCTATAACATATGTAACTGTTTAAAGTAGAAAAGTGCTAACACATTCAAGCAACAAGATACACTTAGCTTACTAATGAGTAACCAGTACATCAAAGACAACGAACTGATTGAACACTGGAAAAAGGTTGAACGTTTTTGTTTAGCTTACAGAAAACTCTGAAGAGCAGAACATGGAAATATCACTCTGTGAAAATATATAATCTAATATTATGGGGCCCATCTTTCATATAATTGGTGCACCATTATTACATTCAGAATATTATAGTTGAGGGCCAGCTAGCATTCACATTATAAAACCCTGCTTTTGCCCCATAAATTGTTAAATCTGCTATTTTAATATGAACTGATCTGGAATTCGCCATATAAAATGTCAGACCAATTTATCAGTAAGTGACTTATTGTTCTAGTTATTGAACATTTCACGAAAAAAGTGTTATTGAAAACCATGTTTTAAATTAGCAAACTAAATCCTTTGAATTTTTTTTAAACACACCTACAAGGTGCCTGTCTTTCCTAGGTATACAGAAAAACAAAATCCAATCCCACTTAATACAAAAAATAAATATTAAAAGGAACACAAACAACAACAAAAAGACAGACAAGAGCACAAAAAGCAGTCAGAAATTAGGTGCCAAAATAAGCAGGAGCTGCACTGTTCTCATTAACTGCCAGGAAGTAAGTCCGGTGGACCAATTTACACAAACAGGGAACAATGCTCAAAACAAGTCCTTCCACCCAGCCCAGTCCTGACTGAACCTAGGGGAAAATAGAGAAGACCCATTTTGGTTCGACATAACACTCAATCCAAGACACTGGGAAGACAGCAATTGCTGATATATTTAAGGCTTAGATGATGAAGCATTTTATATATCAATGCAATGGCTGCCATTAAAGTCAACATTTGCTCAGATACCACACAGCACTTTGAGAAATACTACAGTATTTTTCTGTGCTTAGACTATAAAATTACTTATCTAAGACACCACTGTGTGACTGCTGGGTAATGGTTGATTTTTCTTTTTATGAAGAGCCATTATGCCAAGACCTTGAAATTTGTGCTTTAGCATCTTGGCAGAGTGACAATCGCAGGACAGATGTAAACCCCTTCCTCACTCCATCCCTAAGTAGCACAGACAATTGTAACTAGTGCAGTCTCTGTTCTGTGTCAAGGGAAACCCAGTTAAATAGCCAAAAAAAGGTAAAAAAGGTTTAACTTAAACAAATGAAAACAAGCTAATTCACATTTAAGGCTGCCATTTCATTCCACAATTTCATGCTTCTTCTATGTACTGCAAAGATGTCAGAGCAGTGCTTGATATCAGTCTCAGATGTGATTTAAGCATTAACATCTTTCTAAAATCTGCTATGACATTTAACTTACTATGGAGTATCTGAGCCTTGCAGAGTAGTCTAATGGATAAGGCACTTGACTGGAAGTCAGGAAACATGGGCTATATGCCTTGCTCTGCCACTGACCTGCTTTGTGACCTTGGTTTAAGGCAAGTCACTTCACACCTCTATGCGTCCATTTCCCCTCAACCCCTTGTCTATCTAGTCTATAGACAAAGTACTTTCTAATAACATACATCTCTCTCTCTCTCTCTTTGTACCCTAGCTTGCAAACTCAGTTAGGGCCTCTAAATGCTACCTTAATACAGGTAATACATTTTTAAGTAATAAAAATAATGGTTCAGATTCTATACTCAATGTCCTGTCTCTTAAAAAAAGAATTCCCCCAAGATAACCAAGCAGGGCAAGATGAGAGATGAGATGAGGGCAAGATGAGAGAAAATAGTTTCACCCTTTTCTCTCAACTAATAATAATAGTTTTATAGCATCATCTAAGGACCTCAAAGCACTTTACAAACATTAACTGTCATGCCTCTGCAAGGTAAGGAGCACAGTACTGCACCTTTTTTATAGATGGGTAAATAAAGCACAGAGAGGTTAAGTGATTTGCCTACAGTCACATAGAAAGTCAGTGGCAAAGTCCCAAATATCTAATCTCTTGACTCCCTCTGCTGTGTTCAACCACTAGACTATGTTGTCTAAAGAAAGTGTGAAATGAAAACTAAAGATTTTTCTTCTTCCAATATTAAAATGCTATTAAGAACTAGTAAGTATAGTTGCCTTACTTACTGCACATGTATGTTATTACAGATGTAGCACCTAGAAACCTTCTTACAGATAACCCTCTGCATTTGGGCAAAGCAACCAGAGTTCAAAGCATAACTATAGCAGTTCAATAGGCTCCTATTGTTATGACCATTAAGCCAACTTAGGAGATAGTTTTCACATCTCCCAGCCAGTTCCTGTCCTCCTATATTTGAAGGCTGTAAATGACATTGTATTCTGAGACTTTTTCTTTCATTGAGAATCTGTACCACAGTAATTTTACTGCTGGAATTCAAAGCACAGTGACAACTAAACACGGGTATCATTGCAAGATATATGTTTATCTTCACCTGTTTTCACACATAAAACCAAAAAAGCAGGTAGGAAATTGATCAGACGTGGAGACAGTGCAAACTGAGAAACTACTCACTTTTCACTGAGATGCTGTGTCCCCTATTACCCACTAATGTGCATGAAAATATCATTATATGCAGTGTACGTACGTGGAGGCAGACAGACTACTGTATCCACCAGTGGTACCATCCAACCAAAATAACTCTATGAAATTAGGTTTGTAACCAGCTCTATTTATTGAATCCATAAAGAGCATCCACAATTCTATCAAAGCAAGAGCTGTGAAAACACTGACACCTACTGATCACTTTCTGTTTGTTTTGACTGCAGACAAAATGCTTTTGAAAGCATTAAATGGAAACAATACGCTGTCAATTCTTTACACAGAGATAAATACAGAAAGTTGCAGGAACAAGTAGCCAGGAGAAAGCAGAGACCCACAAATTGCATCTCACTGTACCCAGTTTGCGAAGAATCCTCTTGCATTCATCCCTGCTGAGATCCAGAAGGGTTGGCCACACAACGGGCATTCTTTCTCTGTCTTTGTGCTCCCACAGAGCTCAACCTCCCTGAAAAAGAATACAAATACTGTAAGTACAAGTCCATGTCCAACATCTAGCTACTTAATTAGTTTAACCTCTCCCCTCCTCCAATCTGCTCAGAACTTCACCAAGGTCATCTTCCTTTCCATCCATGTATTCCCCTGCCTGAACCCCTGCAATGGCCTTGCCATTTCATTATAAAGGAATTCTGCAACTTCACAGAGGCCATTGACATTCTATAGCCATTTCCTCAGGCTTGGTCTATATTTGAAAGTTATATTGGCATACCTGTGATAGTCAAGGGCATGAATAAACCACACTACTGACCAATGTAGCTATGTCAATATTAACCTCAGTATAGACACAGCTATCTGGACGAAACAGTGCTTCCACTGACAGCTAAAGTTCAGGGAAGTAATGTTCCTACATTGCCAGAAAAACCTCTTTTGACAGTACAGGCTGCATCTACGCCTTGGGGCTAGTTCACCATAGCTCTGCCAGGACAGCTATACGGGTAGAGTCTCTGTAATACAGACACATCTGAGGGTCATCCCAGCCTATCTCCCAAGAGCTGCCTATATCCTTCTCAGATCTTCTTTCATGCCATGCTCACTCTTACATCTGGAACAATCTCTAAATGGATATACAAATCCCCTCCTTCTCCTTATGCACGGAGCACCTATCATAGGAAATGCTCCAGTTACAATGACTATACAAGCCGTGGAACTATATTTGGCAGGTGTCTGCTATCTTGTTAATAACACCATGAAGAACTGCTTGTCCAGGCACAGTGCAGGTACACTAACTTGCCCAACCACATCCTGACAAACTACGAAAACCATACCAATTAGAATGACTTTAAAAATTACTTGCCAGAGGCAGGCAAGTTAACAGACTTGTGCAAGACCGTGGCAATGCCTGTACTGCGCTTGGCCCTTTAGACTGAAGCTCTACAGAGTCGCGACCATGGTTCTATGCTCAGCCACCCGAACGAAAGCCAAGCATGGGACACACTGCTCAGCGCCAGGTCAACGCTGCGCAGGATGATGTCCCACGGCACCCACAGAAAGCTGTGGCAGCAGGACGGGGAGGCACCCTCTCCTACTCCCAAATTCCTTGGGCCTGTTATCTCCACCCTGTAATTAACCAGGGCTTCCTGCATCCCCACACACGAATAGCAAGACGTGACCAGCAAGGCTGCTACCCCCCAGCACAACCCTCAAGATGGAGGAAATGAAAAGCCCCCTCCGACCTCTATCGGCCAGGGGGACCGTTAGAAACAGCTTCTTCCACCCCCCGCTGACACAGCTGCTCCCTCCCCCCTCAGCCCGAGAGGAGAGCGAGGTAAGCGGGGGGACAGCTCCGGGGAGGGGGAGGGGACACGGCTCCCGCTTCCCTCAGCTGTGGGGGAGGGGCTCGGCTCACATTTCCCTCAGCCAGGGAGGCGCTAACTGTGCACGGCGGGGGGAGGCTGCTCCTTCCTCCCTCCGCCGGGGGCTCCGCGTGGGGGGATGGGGATGCTCGGGGGGCTGCTCCCGTCCCTCAGCCGAGGGGCGCTGTGCGGGGGGGGGAGGAAGACACACCGCTCCCGCCGCCCTCAGCCGGACCCAGTCCCGGGACTCACCCGCCCGGCGGTTCCGGGAACATCTAAAGGCTCCTGCGCGGCACAGCCCGGGCAGCGGCTTCGGGTTTGTTTAGCGGCGGCGGCGGCAGCTAGCTCCGTCCTGCCAAGATGGCGGCGAACCTGCAACGCGCGTGCGCGCGCCGCGCGGGGCCATGTGGGAATTGTAGTCCCGCCGCCCACAGGCCCCCGTCCGCGGCCCGCCTGAGACGTCACGACGGCCGCTGCGCGGGGGCGGCGAGGCTGAATCAATCGAACCAACGAAACGGCTCCCAGGCCCGGCCGCTGTAGTCGCCTTGCGTCTGACCACGCAGGGAGGGGACGAGCCGCGCGCTGCCACTGACTGAGAGGTACGGAGAGCGAGAGGGGACAGACATCCCGTGTTCGCGTTTTGTGGCCGGCTCGCCCCAGACGGGAGGCGACAGGGCAGGAAGGCGGCTGAGTGAGGTTGTAAAGCGGGCTGCTATTGGCTGGCTGCTCTGTGCACCCAGAGCCTCCACTACTTCGGCGATCCTCGACCTTTCCAGACGGCTGCACCCCTGGGGGGGGGGCTGGTTTGTCTTGTGCACCCCAAGTTTCACCTCACTTCAAAACGACTTGCTTGCAAAATCAGACCCCACAACACAAACGCCGGGGGCGGTACCAAAAGATCGCTTCGTTGCTCGTTTTGTCTGTGCGAAATTTGAGTTCATGCTGCCTTCGCCAGTGCTTTTCCTGCAGCCTGTTGTAAAACTAGGCGAGGCCTTTGTGTGCCCCCCTGGGTACGTGTACCCCTGGTTGACAGCCACTGCGCTACGTGCTCCCTAGGTGCAAAGGACACCCAAGTGCATCTGGCACCTTGGTGCTGTTCACGGGACAACTTGGAAATACTATGAGACTGAAAAACTCATACCGTGTGACGGGAATAAGTGCATTGCAGGGTGGCCAACTCACAGTTTTGTGATCTTGGCTTTACTTAAAGCCCCGGGGAGGCCCTGGAGTCATTGTGAGAGTCTCAGCTTTCATTTACAAAAAGAAGTCCTCGTTGTGAAAGAGGAAAAACTCCGCGAGCAGCAGGCCAATAAAAAGAACTCTGAAATTATTTTTAAATCTCAAGACTGTTAAGCCAATCTCATGATTATGGGTGGGTCTGATTTGTGGTTTTTGTTAATTTGGGGCTTGCAATACTGCTTCGGTCATATGATTTTCTTTTATCTTTCTGCTCATAGGTTTTTAGGCTCATGGGACATTTTGGGTACTTCTCAATGTACAATACTTATTATAAAATGTGTGCATGGATTGTGAATGTTGACTCACCCTCAGTTGTGTAAGTGATATGGGCAAAGAGTCTGCACACCTCTCTCCTGTGCAAACAAAATAATACAATTTCCTGCCCCTATTCCCAAAAGCAAAATAGATTCAGGGGTCCCTGTGTGCCTTTCAGGGAACAGTGACCATGTCTTCCAAGAATGTAGTTTTCAGACCCTCGTCACTAGGAGTTATGCAGTGACCCAGGCCTCAGCTAGACATGAGTCAACAGTGAGCCCTTATTGCCAAGAAGGCTAACAGCATATTGCGCTGCATTAGTAGGAGCAATGCCAGCAGATCAAGGGAAGCGTTCGTTCCCCTCTATTCGGCATTGGTGAGGCCACATTTGGAGTATTGTCATGTACAGTCGTCATCGTTCCCTTCTCCCTCCCCACCCCACCCCCCATGTAACAAGAAGGATGTGGACAAATTGGAGAGAGTCCAGCGGAGGGGAATGAAAATGATTAGGGAGCTGGAGCACATATGAGGAGAGGCTGAGGGAATTAGGCTGGTTTAGTCTGCAGAAGAGCAGAGTGAGGGGAGATTTGATAGCGGCCTTCAACTACCTGAAGGGGATTTTCAGGGATAATGGAGCTATTTTGCTTTCAATGGTGGCAGATGACAGAACAAGGAGCAATGGTCTCAAGTTGCAGTGGGGAAGACCTAGGTTGAATATTCAGGAAAAAAATTTCATTAGGAGGGTGGTGAAGTACTGGAATGGGTTAGCTAGGGAGGTGGTGGAATCTCCATCCTTAGAGGTTTTTAAGGTGCAGCTTGACAAAGCCCTGGCTGGGATGATTCAGATGGGATTTGTCCTACTTTGAACAGGGGGGTGGACTAGATAATCTCCTGAGATCTTTCCAACCCTAATATTCTATTACTCTAATAGATACAACCTCAAATTTTAAAGTTTATAAAGGAAAAACCCAGAATTTAGACCGGAACAATAATATAAATAATATCCAATCAAATACTTATAATAAGTGTAAGATTGTAAATTACCATCGCAATGAAAAGATTTTTCTACACCATGCTGTGTCACCCCAAGGGAATCAACTCCTCCTGTCCCTGGCTGTAAAGTCCAGCTTCATCCCTGCTATCCCATTTCTACCTCTCTCTGGCTTCTGATGCTCCTTTGCTTTGTCCCTGCAATGACCAATGGATTGATCTGTGAGCTACAGCTCCTCACCTGGAGGTCCACACCTGTTCCCCAAGAGCCCAAACTGTATTCTCTCTGTCAGCGTCCCAATGTCAACCTCACTGGTAATAGGCTCTGTGCCTGTCCCAGCCAGGCTCATTGCCCGTTGCCCATCATGGTCCAATTTCCTCTAACACAACTTCCTCTGGCCAAACCCCTTTTCACCCCAGCATAGTTTCTTTTCTAACCAGTTTCCAAGTGCTTCCTTTAGGCAGATTCTGAGCTCCCTCTCATTGGCTGTCTTTCTCTAATACAGCATTCTAGGTTGCTGTACCATAGCTGCAGCAGGTGCAAATGCCAAGGCCAGGGTTACTACGCTTATTTTAAAAATATCTTTTTCTTGGCTTTGTAACTTCCTACAGGCTGGCCATGTGGAGGAGCAGCTGCAGGGTCACTTAATATGCTTCACAATACTGCAAGGAAAGATACTCAAGTGGAATGGCCAGAAGATAAACATTAGCTACAGAAAAATGTTATAGACACGGAGAAAAAAGAAGCCAATCTTACTAGAAAAGAAAAAATCTCTGGAAGGGTTGATTGTAAGCTGTTTGTGCTTGAATTTTTATAGCACAAAAGTAAAAAATCCCATTTCATATTTGGCTTCCAGAAGGTAAGAAACAGCTGGAAATTTACTGAAGTCGAGAATGTGCTTAGATTTGCAATGTCTATTTCCAGTTCAGTTAGTGCTATTATTTTCACCTCTTGGTAGCAGAGATACTGAGATCTCACTTACGGAGAGACCGTAATTGATTACCAGTTCCTCACCTGCAATTTCATATTGTTCTCTGCAGGTTTATGAACCTCTTGGATTCTAAAAAACAATGATTTTGGACAACAAAATGCTGTTGGTCTCTCAGAAGACTTTGCCTGTCTGTTTCTTGTTAATGACTTCTTCTCAAGAGCCAAAGTGAAGGCAAGTATAGTCACCTGTGCACATTATCTGAAAGAAGAATTCGGCCCTAAATGTTGCAAAAATTCAGTTAGATTCAGCAAAGCTAGTGCACGGAGGCATAAATTGATTTTGCGTGTGCCAACATTACCCTCCCTGGCAAACTTATAGCAAATTTTGGGCCAGATGCTGCCAATACTCATTTGTGATGTCAGTGAGACAATTGAAGTGTTGGCTAGATCAAGCTCAAAGCTCCTCTGAAATGTCTGATGGAGGACAATCCTTTTATGGTTTATTTAATGACAGCAGGGATTTTCCATTATGCATTTATGTAAAAAAATGTATTTGGCAATTTCTCTCCAAAATTTGTTTTATAAAAAAGAAAGATACTGAAATATGGACTGTCTGAAGCTGCAGCTGCTGTGTTTCCGCTGATGTTGTAAGATGATGTCCAGGAATGTGATGCAGCTGCAAAAAGGGATAATATCATTGTGGAGTATATTAACAGGAGTGTTGTGTTTAAGATACAAGAAGTAATTGTCCCACTCTACTCAGCATTAGTGAGGCCTCCACTAGAGCACTGTGTCCAATTCTGGGCATCACACTTTAGGAAAGATGAAGACAAATTGGAGAAAGTCCAGATGACAGCAATATGATAAAAGGTTTAAAAAACTTGACCTATGAGGAAAGGCTACAAAAAACTGGGCATGTTAATCTTAAGAAAAAGAGACTGAAGGGAGGACCTGATAAGTCTTCAAATATGCTAAGTGCTGTTATAAAGAGGATGGTGATCAATTCTCTCTGTCCACGGGAGGTAGAACAAGAAGTAATGGGTTTAATCTACAGCATGAAAGACCTATGCTAGATATTAAGAAAAACATTCTAATTATAAGGGTAGTTAAGTTCTGGAATGGTCTTCTAGGGAAGGGTGTAGAATCCCGATCAGTGGAGGTTTTTAAGAACAGATTGGACAAACGCTTGTCAGGGATGCTCAAGGTTTACCTGGTCTTACCTCAGTGCAAAGGGCAAGACTTGATGACCTCTTGAAGTCCCTTCTAGCTCTACATTTCTATCTATGCAACTGGTCTGGGAGTTTAACACTCCCACATTTATATATGCCATATCTTTTCGCTTTCATGGTGCCCGCAGAATCATGGGTGGCCAACAGATACCAGGCTCTGCTGATTTTGTTTGCCACCACACATTTGAGCACATCTCAAAAGGGATACAGTTCTGGAGGTGTACTCCTTTGCAGGATATCTTGCTCTCCTTTTTCCCCTTGAACAATGATGAGAATTTCTCCCTTTTACTTGTAGAGAGAGAAATAATGATTAGCAAAAAAAGCCACTAAAAGCTTTCTTATGATTTCCAATTTCCTCTTGCAAATACTTTTTGCATTTTAATAGCAGGAAACCTGCATAATTTATTGTACTTAACCAGAATAATTAAAAAAAATCAAAACCAGGCTAGATTTCACACAAAGATATAAAAGACAGCCAGATCATTTTCTATAAAGTACAGTTAAGGTATTATCTTGCAACCATTATTAAGTGGTAGAGAGATCCTGAAAATGAAATAATGCTGACCTTAAATATGTTAGAGAAACTCAAGAATGATAACATAATTAAGAACTACACACATGCACAATTTCATTAATAAAAGGTTTTTTAAAAAATAAAGAGATATCAGTGTCATATGTACAGTGACATGACTTAAACAGTCCCTACTAAATATAAATGGAATGTGAACACATCTGGAAAAGCCTTTTTGAACAATAATTTATTTTAAATAAATCTTAAAATGTTAATTGTTAGAATAGAACAATCATGATAGGGGTATTTAGAGGGTTTATAAAGTTTTTTCCCCTTGTGTAGTGTATAGCATACATATACTTTAAAAGCCTCATTACTAGAAACAAATATCTTTAATGGGTTATGTACAGACTACAATCTTCCTCTCTTCAAAGAAATTCACATCTGAAAGCCATCATACTAATAAATGGGATAGAATTTGGCCCAGGCCTGTTACAAAAGCTATTTTTATATTTTTTTCAAGCTGGGGAGAAAAGAAATGTTTCTGATCATCTTGACAGATTTGGAAAACAATCAGGACTTTAAAAATTGATCTACCTTCCGCTGAATAGAAAGAGATGCATTAAAATAACCACCTCTTGGTAAGAGTCCCAATGCTGCAAATATGCATGTGTTTAACTTTATGCACATGAATAGTTCCATTGATTTCAATGCGACTACTCATACCTAAAGTTAAGCCTGTGCATAAAAAGTGTTGGCATGATCAGAGCCTTAATGTTCACTTAAGATCTGATCCTGTACCACTAAAATTAAGGGGGCTTTGTCTTGACTAGAATGGTTACAGGATCGGGGCCTTAGCCTATGTCTACACAGTATGTGTCTCTTAGTGGGATATATACTAGAGTAGCCCCTCCAGCATGGGTTTAAGTAGTAGTCTAAATGGTTTGTCTACACTGGTGCTTATGCCGGCAAAACTTTTGTCACTCAGGGGTGTGAAAAAAACACACACTGAGCAACATAAGTTTTGCTGGCATAAGCACTAGCGTAGCCGTGTTATGTCGGTGGGAGAGCTTTCCTGCCAACATAATAAAACCACCTAAACGAGGGACTGTAGCTATGTTGGCGGGGATATCTCCCATCAGCATAGCACCGTCTACACCGGCGCTTATGCCGGCAAAACTTATGTCACTCAGCACGGTGTTTTTTAGTACAGACATACCTGATGGGTGTGGGTATGTACACAAGCATATGCCCTACACACAGAGCTTAAATTCATCTGGAGCAGAGCTCTAGTAAATATTTTCAAATCCCCTGGACTTTTTATAGCATGTTGGGTAGAGAGGGTGTAGGAGGGAGGCTGTCCGGGAAATACTCTGTAAGTATTTAAACTAAGCTATGCTGCCTTCCTGTCTACCATGCTATTTTTAGCTATGGAGCGTCCTGCTGTCTCCCAGCTGCTGAAACCTTTTGCTGCAGCAGGGAAAGGTAAGGACTGAGGCAAGGGGGGAAAGGCTGAGACACGGAGGCAGCCTGGAAAGGGGCAGCCTTCTCTCCCTTCCCCCTCGTGCCACAGCCTTTCCTCATTGCAGTGAAAGACTGTGGCAGGGGGGAGCAGCTGAAACCTTTCCCCACTGCCACCCCCCCTCAGAGCCTTTCACTGACACATGCAGCTATACAGAGTAGCAATCCATGCAGTGCGGATGCAACTTGCATCTCCCTGCGACATGCTGTATGCACTGCCAAGAGTCGCTTGTTGCATAGATGTAGCCTTAAAAGTAAACACTATAGTTAGTTACTTTGGCCCTGATCCACTAAAGTATTCAGTGCCTAAAGCCCAAATTTATGTGCCCAAGTCTTAGGGTTAGGTGTCTAAAATCCCAGGTTTAGCCTCCACTGCGATCCACAAAACTCCTGCCAAGTGCTGCAAGTGCCTAAACTCACTCAGAGTCCATGTTTTCAGGGTAGATGTTCCCAAGGCGCCCAAGTTTCTGCCTCTGGGCATTTGCACTTCTATGTCATTTGAAGCATCTGAATGCTTATCTCCCCACCTGAGCCCCAGAATGATCCATGAGTCCAGGGAAGATAGACAGTGAAGAACTAGCGTGTGGATAGGGTCTAATTTGGTAGGCATGCTCAGACTGCTGGATTGGGACCCATTCAAAATGCAGCTGGAGGCAGAGGAGGAGGATGTTAGTGCCCATCTTATAACTTTGAGCCCTGTTGTTAGCACATTCACCTGGAATAAAAACAGCCATCCTGGGTCGGACCAACGGTCCATCTAGCCCAGTATCCTGTCTTCCAACAGCAGCCAGTGCCAAGATGCTCAGAGGGAATAAACACAACAGGGCAACTTTGAGTGATGCATTCCCCTGTAATCCAGTCCGAGCTTCTGACAGTTGAAGGTTTCGGGACACCCAGAGCATAGGTTATGTCCCTGACTATCTTGGTTAATAGCCATTGATGGAACGATCTTCCCTGAACTTCTCAGGGAAGCTTTTTTTAACCCAGTTATACTAATGGCCTTCACAGTGTGCTCAGGAAACACGTTCCTCTGGTTGACTGTGTGAAGTCATTCCTTATGGTTGTTTTGAAACTGCTGCCTATTAATTTCATCGGGTGGCCCAAGTTCTTGTGTTATGTGAAGGATAAATAACACTTCCTTAATCACTTTCTCCATATTCTTCATGATTTTATAGATCTCTGCTAAGTCCCCCGCAAGTTGTCTCTTTTCTAAGTGGAACAGTCCATCTGTTTAATCTTGCCTCATCTGGAAGCTGTGCCATACCCCTAATCTTTTTCTGTACCTTTGTTGATGCTATCTTTTTTTCAGATGGGGCAACCTAAACTGCACGCTGTAAAGATCCAGAGTCTAGACCCCAGGTCTGCAGAGCCTAGGACAACTGATGTTCCCACAGTGCCACTGGAAGGCTTTGCAGAGCCGCAGCCAGGGAGCACTGTGGAGAGTATCGCCCAAGAGAACCAGGGTGACAGTGCCACAGCCCTCTGATTGGCCAAACGCCCTATTTAACCCTGGAGGGTTGCCCCATGAAGTGGTCTGGGGAGCTACACAGACTTCAGGCCTGCTGTGGCTCCAGACCAGACCTTATCTCCAGCCTCTGAACCCAGCCTGACTCTTGCCTCCTGAATCTAGGCTGGTACTATCTCTGATCTCCTCCTAGACTGGTACTACCTCTGATCTCCAGTCTCTGACTCTGGCCTGACTCTGATTCTTGCGTATTGAATCTGACTCTCGTGATTCCTCTGACCCGGCTCACCGACCCATAACGTGTGGATCCCAGCTCAGCTGTGACTGCTCACTAGAACACCTAAGCCCCAACCCCTTTCACACACAGTATTCAAGGTGTGGGCATACCATGGATTTATATAGTGGCATTATATTTGCTATTTTATTATCTATCCTTTTCCTAATGGTTCCTAGGTAACTTTTTTGAATGCTGATGCATATTGAGCAGATGTTTTCAGAAAACTACCCACAATGACTCGTTCTTGAGTGGTAACAGCTAATTTGGACACCATAATTTTGTATGTATAGTTGAGACTATTTTTCTGATATGCATTACTTTGCCACTTATCAACACTGAATTTCATCCTTCATTTTGTTGCTCAGTCACTCAGTTTAGTGAGATCCGTTGGTAACTCTTTGCAGTCAGCTTTGAACTTAACTTTCATGAGTAATGTAGTATCATCTGGACGTTTTGCCATCTCACTATTCGCCCCCAGGAAGACTCAGGTTCAATTCTCCCCTTTTTTATCTGATGGAGAAAAAGAGATTTGAACCAGGGTCTCCCCCTCTCAGGAAAGTGCTCTAAACACTGAACTTTAGGCTATTCTGACATAGGGCTCTCTGTCTTTCCCTTTGAAGCTGTTCCACTATGGATAAATAATGAAAGAATTACTGGATCAGGGGGACTGGACCCAGGTTCTCCTATCTCCCAAGGAGGTGCCCTAAACAAGGGTCTGCAGAGTAATTTTTTTCTCTCTCTCTGGCCCAATGTCTATGTAAGTATTTATCCATAGTAAAACAGTCATTGGGCCAGAGAGAGACAGAGAATGACTGTATAGTTCCACAGGCAGGGCATCTATCCGTGAGATGGTAGACCCTGGTTCCAGTTACTAATAACTTTCATTATTTATGCACATTGGAACAGCTTCAAGAGACAGGAATAAGGGAGCCCCACATCAGAATAACCCATAGCTCAGAGATTCAAACACTCCTGAGAGGTAAGAGATCTTGTGATAATTGGGTCCACAGTTTACCCTAATGCTTTTCACAGTTGAGCTTACAATATGAAAGTTCATAAAGTGTCACAATAAGTGTTGATTGTAAAAGATGCAAAAGGGAGGAAGATAGACTGAATTGTCTGAAGAAAAAGGCTATGGATAATTCAAGGCCTGTGTTAAAATCATGCGTAGTAAACAAGAAAAGTGTGGGAATCTACAAATCAAAATTGCTGTGCCACAAATTAGTCTAGATTGGTGGATAAAATAATTATGGGATGGGTTATTCTGCCCATCACTCCCTTTTTGGGGTCCTTTCAAAGAAACTTCGGGGGAAAGATAGCTATCATGATGCTGGTTGACTGAAACGAGGAGATGCGAAAGCACTGGCTGATTGAAAGACAAGGCAAGGGAAAGGAGCAACATTCACCATCAGGTCTGCAATTCCTACTATCTCCTGGGATTCCAGGATACAGTGTGACACTGTTGTGCCTTCTTCATCTTAAAAGTGAGAGATGTCCTGTCCTGACCAGGCCAGAGAGAGAGGAACCCAGATTACACTAGCTCTGGTTAAATCCTGAATGCCACCTGGGATGTTAGACTGTGTCTTTCCCTACCCCCTTATTTCTCTCTTTTTTTTTTCCTTCTGTCTAATAAAAGTTTGACTTAACCAGCCAAGACTGCATATTTTGCAACAGTCCATAAAGCCTGTGACCAAACAGGAAGCTAAATGTGATGCCCTAAACAACCTGATGCTAGTACAAGTTTGTCAGGTCTTGGAGTCTATGCTGTTCCTGTGTTTTTCCAGCAGCGAAGTTGCAAGTGAGAGTTAACACCAGAGAGAAATTGCATATTCTATTTTTGCTATTCTTTTCTTTCTTCTGGTGTGTTTGTGTTTTGTCTTTTAGGAAACAGGATTGGACTCTAACAACAACTCCAGTCCATCGCTATCAACTTCTTCTCTTTTCCCCCAAAAAACAGTTACTACTATCTTTAATTCCATCTAAAGATTGTTTTATTGTCTTTTCAATACCATCAGCCTAGTATCACATCTCTAATACTTTTGCAAGTCGTTAAAGACTGAATACAAGGAAAGACTGATAAGTAAATAAGTGAGCAACAGTATGACATCAAACCTGGAAAGGGCACAATATACACAATTATGAATTTGAAGCTTACATTACAAATATCAACTGAAATGAGGAAAATAGTATAATGGTTTTATTGCCTTCCAAAAAGCATTTGACAGAATCTACCACTACAAATTGCTCAATATATTAAGACCATCTAAATTAATACAACAAAGACCCCTGTTCAAATTCTTTCTTCCCCTCTGGCAGAGTAGGAGGAAGTGAACCTGGGGGCATATCTACATACAAAGTTAAATCAACTTAATTTAAGTCATCATCCACCCGCCGCAGTGTTACCTGAAGATTTTAGGGAAGCCAATTTGTTATTACTGAGAGAACTTTAGAGTACAGGATTACCCCTACAAACTTCTGGTATGGTAGTTCGCTATATTGAAATTTCCAGGGAGACAATCTTCCCTTGAAAGGACAAGGATACAGCCCTCCAATCAAGATAGAACACGTAAGCTGTGACACTTCAAAAACAGATACCAAGTTTATTTAGAAGTGAATGGTTACATTAAATAGAAAGAGATAAAAATCAAGCATGTTTTATAGAGAGAGAAAATAGAATACAACTTTGAGAAGATATACAGTACAGAGAATACTTAAATTATTAGAAACTATACAGTACAAGAAATACTATTACTAAAGCTTAACACTATAATAACTTATTATAATTCTTGACTTAATTTAACAATATTTTATACATTAATACTACTTAACACATATATATGTATTGCTATAAATCCTTAACAATCTATCATCCAGCAAACATTAGGCCAAGGTGGTGCTGGATGGGTAGAAAGGGAGACTGTCACTCAGAACACGAGCATCCAACTTTATTGACATGCAGATTCAGGTGGCCGTTTACTTGAACAAAGGGATGTTTTAAAGGTTGTGTATCAGGGAAGGTCCTTCTGCTCTGTCCAAAAATTGCTCAGAGAGTTGCCTCAGGCTCAGACACAGAGCGGGAACTCAGCCTGGTTTCCTATAAACTCAGAGGCATCTATACAGGATTATTTTAGCCTCAGGCACAGAGCAGGGACTCAGTTATCTCGTTTGCCTGTAAGCCCAGAGGCACCTGTGCAGCTTTAACAGAAGGATTACGTTGGCCTGGACACAGAGCAGGGACTCAGTTAGTCTGGTTGTCCAAAGCCTAAAGCACTTGGCTTTAATGATGCTCGCCACTGTTCAGGTCTTGCCATGAAGCTCCTTTCTTTTGCCACCAGTTCTTTCCAGCTCTTGATCTTCTCTTCTTTAGGTGTTCAGCTCCGTGATCTCAGCTCTCTACAAAGCTTAGCCTGCCAACTGCGGGCTTTATATAGTTTGGTCATCCAAGCTCAGCCAATCAGCTTGAAGGCCACCAAATATGCTAATTAGGCCATGCCTGCCATGTTAATTAGGTTCTGATGTTAAGCCAATTAATTACTTAATATGCTAATGACCCTGGCCTCCTATGCTAATTAGCCTCATATTTTATGCTAATTAGCCTCACCTTCTAAGGTAATGAGAAGGGCAAGGCAGGGAGTTATGTGCCAAAGAAGGTGGGGGGAGATTATGTTAGGAGTGAGAATGTCAAAATGGATAGGGGAGAGCCCAGGAGTGAGGAGGAGGGAATCCCCCTTCCAGCTCCCATTTTTCGACTGTCACTTGCTGGACCTTTTTTGTTACTAATCCTTATCTAAGAACCCTATTCCTAAAACTAAACACTATTCTAAATGTTATAAAATGTCCTGATACTGATACCACTCTTTTCAATTACCCAAATATTCAATCCACCAATTTCAGAAATTTTATTTTTTTTAAAACCCCTTTTGAGGCTTTTCTGCAAGCCGCTATTTCAACATTCTTTTTTGCCCATTTGGACAACTAAAGCAAAAATCTCTGGGTACAGCAGTAATTACATCGGTTGGACGTGTCCACACCACACTCGTTGTGTTGGTGGAGTGAGTCCTCACTAGCTGCGCTTGCATCAACGCACAGAGCAGTGCACCATGGGTAGCTACCCCACAGTGCAACTAGCTGTAGGGGGTTTTGGAAAGGTTTTGGAAAGGGCTTGCCAAAACACTGTCACAGGGGAATAGGAACATGACTTTGGCCTCCCACGATGCAGCTTCCTCCCTCCCATAATGTCAATGGCAAATAACCCAATACTCTTTCGCACCTTTATCCAAAAGCCTGGCTTAGCCGTGCGTACACCATAACTCAAGAAGCATGGACCCCGCTCAGCTGTGCATTCATGTTGTGAGCATTACAAACACCTCGTGCCTTATCTTGCAGTATTTCCAGAGCTGAGACAGGAGTCACTACACAGAACATTGCAATGTCATTCAAGCAGCACTGCTGCAAGCCATAGAATAAAACAATTCCTGGTTGCTGCTGGCTGTTGTGGAGCAGCTGAACATAGTGAAGTGCCATTTTTATCCTGGGAAACAAGCACTGACTGGTGGGATCATATCTTTATGCAGCTATGGAATGACAAGCAGTGGCTGCAGAACTCTCATATGTGGAAGGCCACTTTCCAGGAACTTTGTGCAGAGCTTTCCTCAGCCCTGAAGCACACAGCAACACTAAAATGAGACCTGCTCTGAGAGAGAAGTGAGTGGTGATCACTCTATGGAAGCATGCAATGCCAGACTGCTACTAGTCAGTGGGGAATAAATACAGAGTTGGTAAATGCACCGTGACAGCTATGGTGATCCAAGTATGCAGGGCCATTCATCGACTACTGCTAAGAAGGGTAGTGACTCTGGGCAACGTGCAGGACATAGTGGATGGTTTTGCCATGGTAGGGTTCCCTATCTGCACTGGGGTGATAGATGGCACACATATCCCCATCTTAGTACCAGACTACCCTGCCAAAGAGTACAGAAACCAAAAGGGATACTTTTCATTGGTATTGTAAGTGCTAGTGGATCACAAGGGGCATTCACTGACATTAGCGTGGGATGGTCAAGAAAGGTGCATGACATACGCATCTCTAGCAACAAAGGTCTAGTCAGAAAGCTGCAATCAAGGGCTTTCTTCCAAGATTCCAGAATAACCACTGAGGATGTTGAAATGCTAGTAGTGATCCTGGGAGACCAGCCTAGCCCTTGGTCCCATGGCTCATAAAGCCATTCACTGGCCACCTGGACAGCAGCAAGGAGCAGTTCAACAATAAGCTGAGCAAGTGCAGAATGGTGGTGGAATGTGCAGTTTGTCTACTAGGTTAGACTTCGGTGAAAGCAATATCCCCATTGTTATCACTGCATGCGGTGTGCTCCATAATGTCTGTGAGTCAAAGGGACAGAATTTTTTTCTGTGAGGACGGGGCCTGAAGCCAGATAGATTGGCAGCTAATTTTGAGCCCAGATAATTTTAAGCTCAATGAGAAGAGCCCAGCGAGAAGCAACATGTCTCCAGGAGACTTTCTCCTCCATTGCAGCAGTTTCCCTATATCTCCCCTTCCCTCCCACAACCTCCACAATTGGAATAAGCAGTATTTCATTTGCAAAACGTTAACTTTTATTGCATATCCATAAACAATTTGAAAAAAAAGGAAAATATCTTAACCTTGGGAAAAGTGTGATAAAATTGTGAGAGGAGAAACAAATGCAGCTTGTCTGTGAAAGCACCATTTTGCCCAGCAAAGGTCTTTGAATGGCCACCTTTTCCAGTATTGAGTGGAAGGGATACTGCACTGTCCTCTCCTCAGCCTCACAGCACCGACTTGAATAAAGACCGCAATTTGGGAAACTTAACACTGATCCCTGGACTCAAATCAACATCCATGTTGCTGAAGGTGGGGGATAGTGCAGCAGAAGTCCCATCACATATGCTGCTGGGCCATACTCACCATAGCTGGAACAGCAAGCCACTTCATTGAATTGATTCTGATTATGTTCTGGCTTGCACTTGAGTGTAATAAGGGGAGTGTTTTTAAATAGCAACCTAGCTCTAGATCCAGGGTATGTACTGATAGTGGTTGCCTTGTGCTTTGCATGCCTTACAGTGGAAAGCTTGGCCTTCAGTGCATTCCCTACACCAACGGAGAGGCTTTCGTAGATTAGATGGCAGAAAAAGAGAACGCGTGATGACATTCAGTGAGATAATGAATGCCTCTGGGACAGCTGAGACAGAGCTAAGAGCCCGGAGAATTTCATTGTCTGAAAAACTGGACATGGAGACATCCCAGAAGGAGTATGCCACAGAGGATGAGATGATGTAGATTCTGACGGACGAGTCAGACACGTTCAGAGGTTTGGGGTATAGGTGGTGCTGTTGTGGGTGATTTCTGCCCCCCAGAGCTGGGCCCAGCCATGTGGAACAGGAGTCATCATAGCAGGGTTTCTGTAGGCACTGTTGCATCCAGGAATCCCAGCTAAAATCACCTCTGTTACCATGTCTATTGACTTCAGATCATCATTTAGCTGAGCTATACATAATAATCTCATTTTTCCCCATAATCAAACTTTCCCCTCTAGTCTTTTTTTCTTACTTTTCTCTCCATTTTGTTTCTGGCAAGGAGAGACCCAGAACTGAAAGCTGCATACTAAGTGTGGTTTCAGTAACAGCAGAGGGATTTACCTCTTTGCTGCCTGATGCAAAACCTCTGCTTATGCAGCCCAATATTACAGAGCTATTTTTGCACACTGCATTGCATTGACCTCTCATACATAATGCACTGTTTAAGGCTACTTGACCACTTGGGAATAGTCAATTGATACATGCAACTACCCACCAAGGCTCAAATCTCAGTATGCGGTAGTTCAAGGGGACAGTAATGATCTTTAACAGCCTGAACTCTCTGGAATTCTATCAGCTGCGGACTGTCCCTCTCTCATTTCTCACCCACTCACTCTGGTCACTCTCGAAATGGTCCGACAGTAGAACTCTCTAGGAATAGCAGCCGTTTTCTCACTGCTGTGGGATTCACTCCCTTCAACGAGCCAACAGAATGAGACGTTAAATTTCAGGGCACGAGAATAATTTTTTACTTTAAAAAAAAAATTTAACAGAAAAAAAGCAAGGCCTATTACATTTTATGGTGGTAAATTTATAAAGCTGGGGGTTACTGTCTGCCTGACTCAGGGGCGTACTCCAAATGCGAACTGAGTGGGTTACCTGCCCAAGTCGAGTTCCTAAAACACACAGGTGAACAGTGCTTATCACAGTAGGGCCAAGGGAGATTTACCCCAGCGAGCGAGGCACATAGGCAATGCAGGCACACAGGGCCATCAGCTGTGCCAGAAGAGATGTATAGCTCCTCTGCCCCCAGCATGGGCTTTGGCCCCACTATAGGGCGAGCTACCTTCCTTTCCCAACCCCCTGCCTAAGCGCGGCGCGCTGGGCTCTGCAGCTGCCGCCCTACGCGAGGCGGCTGCACTGCTCCAGCACCTCCGCCAGGGGACGTTTGCAGGGAAACTCTTCCGCCCAAGGCCCTGGCGGCTCGCGCCCGCCAGTGTCTCCTGCGCATGCGCACTGCTTTCCAGTACGTCGCACCCGGCGCGCGCTGCCGGTTGAGCGTCGGGAACGCCGGCGCGCTCCCCCAACGCTCGTTCCCTGAAAGGCGCATGCGCACTCCCCCTCCTCGGTCCGGCTCCCCCGTGCGGCTGGCTGCGCATGTGCGCTAGCTACCCCGGCCGTGTGGCGCGGTGCACCGTGGGACGGAGGCGGCTCTGTCCCGGCGGAGGGTGGCGGTGAATCCTCCCGGCCGCTCACAGCAGTGTAGAGCCGCTTCCCTCCCCCCACCCCCACCCTCCGGCCCGGAGCGCGGATTTAAAGGGGCAGAGACCCCGGCGCGGGGACCATGCCGAACTTCTGCGCCGCCCCCAACTGCACTCGCAAGAGCACCCAGTCCGACCTGGCCTTCTTCCGCTTCCCCCGGGACCCGGTCAGGTGAGACCGCGCGGGAGCCCCGCTCCAGCGGCCCGGCGGGAGCCGCCAGCCCGACCGGCCTCCCTCCCTTCCCGGGGCGCGCGCCTCACCTGCGGGCCCGGCGGGCCGAGCCCTCCCCGCCAGGGGCTGCGCCGCGGAGCCGGCGTCTCCCCCGGTGCCCGCCCGCAGCCGCGCCGCCCAGAGAGCCTCTGACGGGCTCCGACGCGCCGCCGCCTCAGGAGGCCGCCGGCTCCGGCGGGCCGCGCGCGCTGGGGCTCCCGGGGGGGTGGAGTCCGGGCACCTCCGGCCTGGGCGGTTGGGAGGCGGAGGAGCGCGTGCGCAGTGCGCAGATAACGGCCCAGGGCTGGGGGGAGGGGGAGGATTCGGAGCGGGCGGGGGCGAGGCGACTCCGAGCAGGGGCGCGGGCGGGAGAAGTGTCGGGGTGGAGCCTGGGTGGGGCGGGGCGGGGCAGAGGTAGGGGGGTGGGGGGGGAGGCAGAGGTTGGG